>WNWK01017377.1:0-42597 GCA_009830355.1 Cherax destructor | reverse complement strand
AATGGCTTTTTCCCATTACCACAATATTATCCAACCCTGACTATGTCACCAACCCAGCTCCGGGGAGGCACACCCTCTGTCTGACCTTCCTGTCTCTGTTAAAAAAGGCACGGTCCATATATCTTACCTGGAGTCTCCCACAATCAGAATATTCTTACCTTGATTAGCAGGGAGTCAGTGGTACCTTTAACCTCACTGACCACTGAAGTACACTCGCCCCTGGAGAACAGAGAATCGATTTCCACCTTCACATCTTCACTATTAACCTTCTTTATCTTCCTTCTTCCTGAATTGTGAACCACTTGCCCTTAAAGCGGTTGCCACTTTCACTGTTGGTAACCATTTCCTCCTTACCAGCTCCAACCATCCACCTCACTCCACACCCATCTAGGCGAAGCTTGCCTCCCTATTTTCCTCCTGAAGAAGTAGAACCTCCTTCTTCAACACTTCAACCTGAGATTCTAAAACACTGCGTGAGCCATGTGCTCGGTCACCCCACGCTAATTCCCAGACAGCTTAGGACAGGTATGAAAGACAATAGAAACATTATCTCAGACACCACCAGACTTTTGTATAACCGACTCACGAAATGGAAAACACGATTGCAAACAAACCATACCCGGTGGGGTTCGAACCCCGGTCACAGAGTCTCAAAACTCTAGACCGTCGCGAAAACCACTAGGCCAGCTAGCTTCAATAAGATTCATCCAACTAGGTATATTTCTACAGCATAGGAAGGTTAATAGGCACAACTTGTCCACTGCAAGGTGTAGAAATATCCTAGTTTGCTACTGTAACCGCAACCGATCAAAGTTTTGAACCCCTGACCGCGGGTTCAACCACCGTTTATGGTTTGTATACACTGTACTAAGGTACGAAAAAATAATAATAATAATAATAATAATAATAATAATAATAATAATAATAATAATAATAATAATAATAATAATATCTTTATTTACTACAAGTACATGTACATGATATACAGGCTAGCTGACATCAGTGACATACTACTATATGAAAGTCCCCTTTTTATGCTGAGCATTTCGGGCAGATTAGGTCAGTGTCCCAGGATGCGACTCACACCAGTCGACTAACACCCAGGTACCCATTTTACTGATGGGTGAACATAGACAACAGGTGTAAAGAAACAGCCCAATGTTTCTGCCCTGGCTGGGAATCGAACCCAGGCCCTCGCCGTGTGAAGCAGAGCTTTAGCCACCAGATGTAAATTGTGTAAAGGGTGAGGTTGGGTGCATAATGAATGTGTGTTCAGTTATGGTAATGGTGCCAGATTTCATTTTGTTTGTAACAAATGCACTTTGGCACAGTTCCTTTAGCAATAATGCATTCATTTTCCTATTTTTAATGCTAATGACCCCTTGCCATTTATTGATGTTAACGCAAGATCACTTCTTCCAAAACTGGCAGAGATTAGGATTCTAGCTAACAGAACTAGAGCGGCAGTTATATCCATCTCGGAATCCTGGTTGGATGATATGGTGACTGAGGACGAGGTCAAAATAGAAGTTACAATATAAAAACGCTTAGATAGGAATAGAAAAGGTGGTGGGGTATGTGCCTACATAAAGAACGACTTAGCCTATAATCAAGACCTGATTTAAATGACAGTAAACTGGAGATTCTATGGTTTAAAGTGTTGCTACCAAGACCAAACCCATCTTAGTAGGAACTAGTTACCGCCCTCCCACCCATGACCTGTTCTTAAAGGACTTTTCGAGAGTCTTGTCAGGACTTGATAACAATGACGAGACAGTAATACTAGGAGACTTCAACATCTGTTTTCAACAGCAAAATAACGGGCTATGTAAAAGGTATAAGCAAATTCTAAATTTAAATAGTTACGCAACTAATTAATACACCAACCCGGATCACACAGCTCTCAGCCACCTAATTGACCACATACTTTGTAACCGCCCTGAGAACATTAGTCAGTCAGGGGTCATTACCCTGGTCTTAGTGATCATTTCATCATTTACTGTACCAGGAAAATTACTAGGGAATGGATAGGCCTGCACAAGACAATAAAACTTAGGTCAACTAGAAACTACAGTAAAGAAACACTGGTAAATATGCTACAAAATTTTGACTGGTCAGTGATAACAAGTTGCACGGACGTAAATGATGCCGGGGAAAAAATTCAAAACAATGTTCACTGCCATCCTTAACAATATTACCAGTTAAAGAAGTTAGGATTAAACGAAGAACTGAACCCTGGATGACTACTGAGATATTAGATAATATGAAATTCAGAGACCAGTTGATAAAAAGATTTAAGGCAAACAGACAGGATATTGCAGCGCTAAATGAATTCCAAAGTGTGAGGAACAGAGTGCAGAGGCTTAAAAAAGGCGCAAAGTCAAGACACTTTTGCTCAAAAATCGAAGAGTACAAGAATAACCCTAAAACTCTGGCAACAACTCAAACAGTTGGGGTATAGCCATAAACCCGTAGATAGATCAAACAAAAGTTCTAAATGTCGATAACAAGGTATCCACAGAAACAACTAAAGTGGCAAATTGTTTTAATTCATACTACTACACCTTTAATTAGCTAGGCCACAGTTAATGTACCAGTCATTATCAAAGTTAGGTTAAGTTAGCACCTAGGCCCAAAGACTTGCACAGGCTAGTTTAAACTAACTAATTAAAAGTTTATTATTTAGAGTAAGCTACAGGCAGGCAGAGTAGGCTAGTTAAGCTTGTGAGTTTATTTATTTACAGTTACAATGCCAGGCTAGGAAACTTGTAGGCAGTTGAACAATCTTGGGCCCCTCACACTTATTGTGTTGTCCCTCAACGTTACTAGTGGCCCCCCTGCTCTTCATTGGGGGATGTTACATCGCCTGCCGAGTCTTTACTTTCGTACGGAGTGATTTTTGTGTGCAAGTTTGGCTAATCCCTCGAGAATTTTCCATGTGTATATAATAATGTATCTCTCCCGCCTGCGTTCTAAGAGTACAGGTTTAGGAACTTCAAGCGTTCATTGATCAGATATCATATCTTTAAGTTCATATCTTTCCGTGTCCTGGTGATGGATCAGTGTCCTGGTGATGGACCAGGTGCTTCAGCTCCCACAGTGCCCTGGTGATGGACCAGGTGCTTCGGCTCCCTCAGTTCCCTGGTGATGGACCAGGTACTTCGGCTCCCTCAGTGTCCTGGTGATGGACCAGGTGCTTCAGCTCCCACAGTGCCCTGGTGATGAACCAGGTGCTTCAGCTCCTTCAGTACACTGGTGATGGACCAGGTGCTTCAGCTCTTCAGTACCCTCTTTTAAGTGGCCTGATTATCAAGCATATTCCATGGATGGAGTAGGTGGGTTGGGTAGGGGTTTTTGTTTATGGGATTGATTTTGGGTTTGAGGGGACCTGCATAGTGTGGACCAGATGCCTTGCTGCAGTGTTCCTTATTTCTGTGTTGTTGTGAGTGAGAGGGTTGCATTTGAAGGGACTTGACAATGGTTGTCGGGGCTTGTTGCTTAGATGGCGATGGGGATGGGTTGGACAAATATTTTTATTGGTGGGTTGCTTTTGACATGGACCTGCCAAGTATGGGCCAGTAGGCCTGTTGCAGTGTTCCTCCTTTCTTATGTTCTTATGTTCTTATTATTCATTGTTCTTAAGTCTTTTAGAATCACACTCATATATAAACTTTTGTTTAATTAACTAACTCAGGTGCTCTAGTTTTAGATTCTTATTAGCTAGTAAATTTACTACCTTAGCTCATTTTCTCATTTTGTAAACATATCCAACAGGGATGCCACTAGCACGTTGAGGGACAACACAATAAGTGTCAGGGGCCCAAGATTGTTCAACTGCCTCCCAGCATACATCAGGGATTACCAACAAACCCCAGGCTGTCTTCAAGCAGGCACTGGACAGGCACCTCAAGTCGATACCTGATCAGCCAGGCTGTGGTTCGTACATTGGACTGCGTGCGGCCAGCAGTAACAGCCTGGTTGATCAGGCTCTGGTCCAACAGGAGGCCTGGTCCAGACCGGGCCGCGGGGGCGTTGACCCCTGGAATTCTCTCCCGGTAGACTCCAGGTAGACTAACTCACGTGCATTGTCAGGCCAGAATGTCCATCATTGCTCTCACTGAAACCTGGCTAAAGCCTCATACTACAGATATCTATGTCATTCCTGGTTACACAGTGGAAAATAAACACATAAGCAGTATAATGTGATCCTTTATTGACAACGTTTCGCCCAGCAGTCTTTATCGAAGTCACAGACAGATCTACCTGGAAAATGAGCAACATGGAGATATATATAGGGTACAGTCAGGTGGAGAATGCTGGGTCAGGTGGAGAAAGCTGCATGTGAGTCTTAAAAGTAGTGTGATAGTTAAAAACATAGTGTGACAAGGACCTGCATGTACCATTCTTGAGTTCTAGGTGGGATAGCGATGAAGAAGTTTCTTGGCAATAGGTTCAGCTATGTTGTAGAAGCCGTTGTTCTGGTTGAATTTGTTGGATATACAGATGAGTGATGATTCTAGGATTCTTCGGTATTGCGTGTTGTCTTCTCTGGCGATGAGTCTTGCGTTTCTGTAGTTGATTAAATGGTTGTGTAAATTTCGGTGTTGAACACAGGCATTTCTTGAGTCGTCAGACTCAACAGACAGGAAAAGCTTCAATCCACGGCAGGGGGTATACAAATCCTTGTAATGGCTGCAGCAAATTATACGTTGGCGAAACATCCAGAGACCTACAAACACGCATTTCAGAACACCAGTACGCAGGCAGATCTGACGACTCAAAAATGCCTGTGTTCAACACCGAAATTTACACAACCATTTAATCAACTACAGAAACGCAAGACTCATCGCCAGAAGACAACACGCAATACCGAAGAATCCTAGAATCATCACTCATCTGTATACCCAACAACTTCAACCAGAACAACGGCTTCTACAACATGCTGAACCTATTGCCAAGAAACTTCTTCATCGCTATCCCACCTAGAACTCAAGAATGGTACACTGCAGGTCCTTTAAGTCACACTATTTTTTTAACTATCACACTACTTTTAAGACTCACATGCAGCTTTCTCCACCTGACCCAGCATTCTCCACCTGACTGTACCCTATATATTCTCCATGTTGCTCATTTTCCAGGTAGATCTGTCTGTGACTCGATAAAGCCCACTGGGGCAAAAGTTGTCAATAAAGGATCACATTATACTGCTTATGTGTTTATTTTTCCATTGTGTCGGTATTTTATACCATTTATTTCCACCTGGTTAAAAGCCATACACAATTGTGGCAAGACCAACAAGGAGGTGGCACAGCTATTTATACTCAGACCAGCTTGAATGTATCAACAATACATGCACAAGAGATGAACATAGAGAATAGTATATAATAGCTAAGTTTAAATCCAAATACCTACAAAAACCTCTCACAGTTATAAACATCTATAGATTACCACAGTCAAATATTCAGCAATTTAGTGAAAAATTAGGAAGTATGATTATTGATGCACACATGAACAAAGACCACTTAATCCTCACAGGAGACTTCAATATAAACCTCCTACAAGATCAGGACCCACAGTAACTGAATTCACAAACACTATGAGCAACTGCTTGCTGCTCCCGACAATAACAAAACCTACAAGAATCTCTGAGACCTGTGCCTCTCTATTAGACCTACATCTGGACCAACACCATATCCCCATTAAAATCAGGCATAATCACAGACAATACCACAGACCACTACCCAACCTTTCTCATAACCAACCTCAGAAATTACCACTAGAGACTACTAAAGTTACCTTCAGACTACATAATGAGACAGCTATAAATAACTTTATAACAGCTATGACAAACACACTAACAAACAGAAATAGGGGGAACTTCTCAGATACTGACTTATGTATTAATAATTTTATTAAAAGACCCAATACCTCTATAATAAGCATTGCCCTAAAAACTAAACAAATCACAACTAAAAGACTAAACAGTCCCTGGCTAACCCCCAGCATACTCAAATCCATTAATATAAGCACCTATATGAAAAACAGTACAAAATGGGTCAAATAACAAGAGAACAAACAAAACGTTACTCATCAAACCTAATGAGTCTGATAGAAGGTCAAAAAAATTGTACTATGAGAACATATTACATAACTTAAAAGGTGATATAAAAAAGACCTGAAAAACCCCATCTGAAATTCTAGGAGCTAAAAGATATCCACAAACAGAACAATCAAGCAAACAAACCAGATGAACCCTAAGATTGTCTAACACTTACTAAAATAAAATAGATACGATACAAATAGACGGATCACCATTCAGGGAACCTATTAGTAGAATATACAGTAAAGCAACCAACAAAAATCAATCATGAAACCCTGTGTAATATGCAACCAAACAAGCAAACGTTCCTCTGCATGGATTACATGCATCTTTTGTGGTAAATGCTGCCACGCCCCTTGTGTAGGCATTCAAGACTCTACCACCCGAGATATTAAACAAGGGGAAAAGTTTTGGGTATGTCCAAATGAGACCGAACTGTGGAATAAAACCACATCGATATTAAAAGATGACAACACCAAATCGGACTTCATAAAACATGACAGCTTTCTATAACAGTTGGGACAGTAAAAAATCAGGGCCAGATGGTGCTACCACCCCTGGTACAGATGTTGAAATGATACCCATATATTTAAGAATGGGGAAATAAATGATGGTGACCTGAAGAGGGGCAGTAGCTCTAGTGAAATAAATGATGGGAAACAGGTGTAGACAAGGACACAAAACAGTGGTACAACTAGCAATACCACGGTAGATAGTAAACAAGGGGATGCCCAGGGAAATACTGAAGATAAATTACCGGAAACAGTTGAAGGCTCCATTGTTAGCAATAGCAACGAAGACAGCATGAGACAGGAACACACCCACCAATGGGAACACAGTCACAAAAACCAGGGCAAACGGGAAAACCCGGCCTATGTGAATATTATGCACTTGGTATCTGCAGGCATGGGAAAAACTGGAAATCAGATTGGACATGCAATTATATCACCCCCGAAATGCCGTTCCCCTATGAAAACAGGCAAACGCAACCTCCCCTCCTGTAAGTTTTTCCACCCTGAAATGTGCCACACATCAATTCAGGAAAGACTAGTGTTTATAATTATATTGCCAGGCATACCACCTAAAGGTACGAGGCGACACAAACATACACACCATGGCAAAATCAGGGTAGCCACAGATACTCCGGAGAGAGAAGTTTTTAGTGCCAGGAAGGAAAAAAAGCTGGCAGGAAATGACGAAATTGTACACCATGCAATCGTTTCTGGTGGAATCACAGTCAGTAGCCTCCACTTTTGGGTATGTCCAAATGAGACCGAACTGTGGAATAAAACCATCGATATTAAAAGATGACAACACCAAATCGGATTTCCCCTAAAAACATGACAGCTTTCTATAACAGTGGAATGAAAGAATATGATGAGGCATCCCCAGACATCAAAAGCGGTCTGAAACTAAACTAAATGAGAGAGTAACAGATGCAACTTCCCACGGGGATATCAGATCCTGAGGAAGATAGGAGGAGCAGGGGGTGGAGGGTTGTACTGCTTATAGGCACATTGGAGATTCGGGAAATGGTAGGAGTGGAGGTAAAAGACGAATTCATAATAGGTACCATCCAGTCTGGGGAGCATAAGATAATCATTCAGTGATGTTAACCCACCACAGAACTGCAGGAGGCCAGGGAAAATCGATGAGAACAACAGAGCGATGGTGGACACCCTGGCAGAGGTGGCAAGAAAGCAATGAGCAGAGCGAAGCTACTAGTCATGGGAGATTTCAACCACAGGAGATCGACTGGGAGAATCATGAACCACGTAGGGGTCCAGAAACTTGGAGAGCCAAGATGATGGACGTGGTACTGGAAAACCTGATGCACCAACATGTCAGGGACCCCGACCAGAGAGAGGAGAAGATGAACCAGCAAGACTGGACCTTGTATTCACCCTGAACAGCTCAGATATTGAAGACATAACGCACGAGAGCCCCTGGGAGCCAGTGACCATATGGTGCTAGCTTTGAGTACATTGTGGGGGCTACAGGTGGAGAGGGAAACAGTACCGATAGAGACAAACCAGACTTAAGAGGAAACTACACGGGCAGGAATTTCCTGCAGGACATCCAGGGGGAAGGGAAATGGAAGGACTGACAATAAATGAAATGATGGAATACGTAGGGGCAAAGTGCAAGGAGGCAGAGGAGCGGTTTTATACCCAGGGCAAATGTTTAAATGGGAAGGCCAGAAAGAGCCCCTGGTTTCCCAAAGGTGCAGGGAGCAAGAATCAGGTATCAGAGAAGGGAAAAGCATTTACAGAGGCAAAGAACCCAAGTAAACAAAGAGTTAGTAAAAGGCTAAAAGCAAGTATGCCAAGTCGGAGAGGCCCAGAAACAGTACGAAACGACATAGCATCAAAAGTTAAGTCCGACCCGAAACTGATGTTCAGTCACA
The DNA here is from genome assembly GCA_009830355.1 of Cherax destructor. Taxonomy (NCBI): domain Eukaryota; kingdom Metazoa; phylum Arthropoda; class Malacostraca; order Decapoda; family Parastacidae; genus Cherax; species Cherax destructor. The sequence continues at coordinate 34,090 of WNWK01017377.1, read as the reverse complement.
TCAGAAGGAAGACAGCAGTCAAGGACCAGGTGATAAGGCTGAGGAAGAAGATGGGGAACTCACAAGCAATGATCAAGAGGTATGCAGAGAGCTCAACTTGAGGGTTTAAAGGGAAATATTCACAATGGAGGAAGGAAGGGAGCTGGGTAGACAGGACATGGTTCATCACCAACAAGGGATGTACCAAATGCTAGAGGGCTTACACAACTGAGGGGGAAGTGAAGCAGTTACTCAGTGACCTCGATACCTCAAAGGCGATGGGTCCGGACAATATCTCCCCGTGGGTTCTTCGGGAAGGAGCTGAGGTACTGAGTGTGCCACTTACCACAATTTTCAACACATCCCTGAAACTGGGCAGCTACCTGAGGTATGGAAGAAAGGGCCAGACGTAGTCCCCATTTTTAAAAAGGAGACAGAAAGAGGCACTAAACTATAGACCGGTGTCACTTACATGTATAGTGTGCAAAGTCCCGGGGAAAATCATCAGGAAAAGAATGGTGGAACACCTTGGCGGAACAGGATAATAAACACCAGACAGCATGGATTCCGGGAAGGCAAATCCTGTGTAACAAACCTCCCAGAGTTCTATGATAAAGTAACAGAGGTAAGGCAGGAGAGAGAAGGGTGGGTTGATTGCATTTTCCTGGACTGGGAAGGCCTTCGACACAGTTCCTCACATAGATTAGTAAAGAAGTTGGAAGAACAAGCAGGTATAACAGGAAGGGCACTGGAATGGATCAGGAATACCTCAAAGGGAGGCAACAACGGGTCATGGTGCGTGGTGAGGTATCACAGGGGGGCCCTGTGACGAGTGGTGTACCGCAGGGGTCAGTCCTAGGACCAGTGTTATTCCTGGTTTATGTAAATGACATGACGGATGGGATAGACTCGAAGTGTCTCTATTCGCGGATGATGTGAAAATAATGAGGAGAATCACATCAGAAGAGGACCAGGCAGGGGCTGCAAACAGGACCTGGACAAGCTCGACATCTGGTCTAGCAGTTGGCTTCTCGAATTCAATCCCTCCAAATGCAAAGTCATGAGGATCGGAAAAGGGCAAAGAGCCGCTGACAGAGTACAAGCTAGGCGGACAAAGGCTACAAACCTCGGCAAAGGAGAAAGACCTTGGGTGAGTATAACGCCTAGCCCTCTCCGGAGGCACACATCAACCAGATAACTGCGGCAGCATATGGGCGTCTGGCAAACCTTGAATAGCGTTCCATTACCTTAACAAGGAATCGTTCAGACACTGTATACCGTGTACGTCAGGCCCATCTAGAATATGCAGCACCAGTCTGGAACCCACACCTGGTCAAGCACGTAAGGAAACTAGAGAAAGTGCAAAGGTTTGCGACAAGGTTAGTTCCACAACTCAGGAGTCTGTCTTATGAAGAAAGGTTGAGGGAAATAGGACTAACAACACTGGAGGAAGAAGGGTCAGAGGAGACATGATAACGACATACAAAATACTGCGGGATTGACAAGGTGAAAAGGGGACAGGTTGTTTCAAAAGGGAACACGAAACAAGGGGACACACTGGAAGCTGAAGACTCAGATGAGTCAAAGGGATGTCAGGAAACATTTCTTCAGCCACAGAGTAGTCAGGAAGTGGAATGGACTAAAAAAGATATAGTGGAGGCAGGAACCATACATAGTTTTAAGACAAGGTATGATAAAGCTCATGGAGCAGGGAGAGCAGAGACCCAGTAGCAGACAGCGAAGAGGCGGGGCCAGGAGCTGAGTCTCGACCCTGCAACCACAATTAGGTGAGTACAATTAGGTGAGTACTCCATTACAACAGTTATTAGAGCCAGGAAAAAAAGACCCCTTCCCTATACCAATCCCACCAATACCACCAATCAACTACATTCATCTTTGCTATATACAGGGTCTAAAGACAACAAACAACAAGGTACCTTACATTAGTGGACTGCTTACAGAGTCAAATGCTATGTTTGCAGCTTTCACGAGACCCACATAAGAGATCACTTGGACAATGAAATATGGATCCCGGGCTACAACCTATACAGGTGTGACAGAGTGAACAGGAAAAAAGGGGAGGTTGGCCCTATATCACAGAGTCACTTATATGTTCAGAACTACTAAATGCCTCAAATGATGTAGTTGAGTATTAGCAATAAAGGTCGAGAATCAAAACCTGGTCATCGTGGTTGTCTACAAGCCCCGGATGCAACGTCCTAACAATTCCAGGAACAGCTTCTGAAAATTGACACTGTCTGGAAAATCTTCAGCTCCTGCCCCCAACATCTTGCTACTGGGGATTTCAACCTCGTGCACCTAAAATGGAGGACATTGCAAACAATGTGGTAGCAGAGATAACACCAGGAGGCAGCTCAGATGAAAATTCACACATGCATGAACTTTAAATCTCTGCACCAAGTTCACCTAAACCACAAATAGTGAGCCCACAAGATTAGAGAATACGCTGGACCTCATCTTCACCAACAATGATGATCTGATACGAAATGTCATCATATCAAAAACAATATACTCAGATCCCAACATAATAGAGGTCCAGACATGCATGCGGGGACCCCAGATCAACAAAATGTGATCAGCCATGAGGAGCTTTCTCCAAATTCAACTTCAATAACAAAAACATAAGGTGGGACCAAGTAAACAGGCCCTAAATGATATAAACTGGGAAGATTGCCTAAAAGGATCCCAACCTATGTCTAGAACAAATTAACTCTGTGGTACTAGAGTTTGCTCAAGGCAAATTCCCTTAAGGTAAGGAGAGAAGATGAAACTAAAAAGAAGGCGCTCCTATACAGGCGAAGGCAAAAGAATAACGGAGCGGCTACAGGAGACAATATCTCTGAAATACGTGAGACACTTTAGGAAATGTAAACATCAATTAAATCTAAAGCAATCTTACAGGAATCAAGAGACACGGAAGAACTAAAAGCCATAAATGAAATTGAAAGAAACCCAAAGTATATCTTTTCCATGCAAAATCAAAGTCAAGGGAAAAACAACCAGTATTGGCCCCTACTTAAACAGGATGGGTCCTACACAGGTGACAGCAAAAGGGAAAAGATTGAGTTACTTAAGTCCCAGTATGACTCAGTTGTTGGAGCCACTAACCAGACTGAAAATCGAAAACCTAAATGATTTTTTATGAGAGTGCCACAGAACTTGACAGACGCATGCCTTTCTGACATCATCACGACGCCAAATGACTTCGAAAAGGCAATAAATGACATGCCCATTGCACTCCGCTCCAGGCCCAGACTCATGGAACTCCGTGTTCATCAAGAACTGCAAGGCCCCCATCACATGCTTTTAACATCCTATGGAGAGGGAGCATGGACACGGATCGTCCCGCAGCTACTAAAAACAACAGACATAGCCCCGCTCCACAAAGGGGCAGTAAAGCAATAACAAAGAACTACAGACCAATTGCGCTAACGTCCCATATCATAAAAACTTTGAAAGGGTTCTAAGAAGCAAGATCCCACCCATCTTGATACCCATCAATTGCACTGACCCAGGACAGCTGGGTTTAGAGCAGGCCACTCCTGTCTGTCCCAACTACTGGGCCACTACGACAAGGTCCTGGATGCTCCTAGAAGATAAACAGAATGCAGATGTTATATACACAGATTTTGCAAAAAACTTTTGACAAGTGTTGCCATGGTGTAATAGCACACAAAATGCGTGATAAATGAATAACAGGAAAAGTTGGTAGATGGATCTATAATTTCCTAACCGTAGAACACAAAGAGTAGTAGTCAACAGAGTAAAGTCTGAGGCAGCTACTGGAAAGCTCTGTTCCACAAGGCACGTACTTGCTCCCCATCCTATTCCTCATCCTCATATCAGGGCATTGACAGGGATATAAGCCACAGTGCTGTGTCTTCCTTTGCAGATGACACCCGAATCTGTATGACAGTGTCCACCGTTGAAGACCTGCAAGACTCAAGCAAACATAAACCAAATCTTTAAATCAGGGAGGGAGAAAACAATATGAAGTTCAATGATGAGAAATTTCAATTACTCAGATACGGAAAACGTGAAGAAATTAAAATCTCATCCCGGAGTACAAAACTAATTCCAACCACACAATAGAGGCGAAAACTAATGTCAAAGACCTGGGAGTGATCATGTCAGAGGATCTCACCTTCAAGGATCATAACAATGTAGCAATTGCATCTGCTCGAAAATAACAGGATGGATAATGAGAACCTTCAAAACCAGGGATGCCAAGCCCATGCTGACACTCTACAGATCGCTTGTTCTATCTAGGCTGGAATATTGCTGCACACTAACTGCACCTTTCAAGGCGGGTGAAATTGCTGACCTTGAAAATGTGCAGAGAACCTTCACCGCACGCATAAGTGTGATAAACCACCTCAACTACTGGGAACGCTTGAAGTTCCTAAACCTGTACTCTCTAGAATGCAGGCGGGAGAGATACATTATTATATATACATGGAAAATTCTCGAGGGCTTAGTACCAAACTTGCACACAAAAATCACTCCGTGCAAAGCAAAAGACTCGGCGAGGCGATGTAACATCCCCCAATGAAGAGCAGGGTGCCACTAGCACGTTGAGGGACAACACAATAAGTGTGAGGGGCCCAAGATTGTTCAACTGCCTCCCAGGATACATCAGGGGATTACCAACAAGCCCCTGGCTGTCTTCAAGCAGGCACTGGACAGGCACCTCAAGTCGGTACCTGATCAGCCGGGCTGTGGTTCATACGTTAGACTGCGTGCGGCCAGCAGTAACAGCCTGGTTGATCAGGCTCTGGTCCAACAGTAGGCCTGGTCACAGACCGGCCACGGGGCGTTGACCCCTGAAATTCTCTCCAGGTAGACTCCAGGTAGACTCCCACCTATTGAAACAGCAAACAAACTCAATGATTTCTTCTCCACCATAGGTAAAAAGCTGGCAAGCAAAATCCCAAGTTCAAACACTCCACCTAACGACTATCTCACTGGCACCTATCCGAACACACAATTCCTAGCCCCGACCAACCCAATAGAAGTTTCACTTATAATCAACACATTAAAAAAACAATGCAGGTGACCTAAATAACTTACCACCTTTTATATACAAAAAAGCCTCTCAAGTTCTCTCACCAATTATTGCAACACTCTTTAACAAATCCATTGAATCCTCTACCTTCCCATCAATACCCAAAATAGCGAGGGTTACCCCCATACATAAAGGAGGAGATCAAACAGACCTGAATAACTACAGGCCGATATCTAACTTATCCCTTCTCTCAAAATCTTTGAAAAATTAATTCATAGACAAATATATTCCTACCTCACCTCCAACAACGTACTCAACCACTGTCAATTTGGATTCAGGCCTAATAAAATACAAATGATGCCATTATACACATGTTAGAAATAATTTACACCGCTCTTGAAAAAAGAAATCCAGTGGGAATCTTTATTGATTTACGTAAAGCTTTTGATACAGATGACCATGATCTGTTACACCTAAAATTATCACACTATGGTACATTGAAAACAATGTGGTAGCAGAGATAACACCAGGAGGCAGCTCAGATGAAAATTCACACATGCATGAACTTTTAAATCTCTGCACAAGTTCACCTTAAACCAGCAAATAGTAGAGCCCACAAGATTAGAAATACGCTGGACCTCATCTTCACCAACAATGATGATCTGATTGTCTTATTAGTGGAGGAATGAACAGTTTTCCTATGGTTATATAAGAACCTACATAATCTGGTATTGAGAGATCCTTTTGTAAACTTGTGTAACCCTTCCTTCAATGTTCGTACTGCTCTCTCTGCCAGACCATTTGATGATGGATGGTATGGGGCTGGAGTAGTATGTTTTAATACTATTCTTTCTAAAAAAACTTCCAGTTCTTGGGATACAAAGTAAGCAGCATTATCTGACACAACTATGTCTGGTAACCCAAAATTACAAAGGATCTCCTCAGTAACTCAGTAGTCACTGTGGATGTCATAGAACTAGTGACTTGCAATCTAAGAATTTTGAAAAAGAATCCACAATTACCAAAAATATTTGCCCTCAACTGGACCTGCATAGTCTATATGCACTCTAGACCATGGTTTCCCAGTGCTGGGCCAAGATAGGACAGGAGATGAAATTGGCTTAAAATTCTGAAACAAATGGACAACTCTTTGTCACTTCTGCAATATCTTGGTCCATCTTTGGCCACCAGACCCACTGCCCACTTCTGCTTTCATAAGCATTGATACCATTATGACCTATATGTAGATGTCCAAACCTTATATCTCAACTTTACTGGCACTACCCTCTGTTCCTATACAATAATACATCATCATGAACAGTCAGATCGATTTGACTGAATTATAGTCAGATAAAAATACATTATTTTTACCCCAACCATATTTAACATTATTTACTACTTGGGATAATACAGCATCTCCCAGTTTCCTCTTTGATTTTGTCAAATGATAAATGTTGAAAATCGATGGACTCGACTAATCTTACATATTCTGAAGGTGTACCTGACTCTAAGCTGTGATCTTCAATAGGTAATCTACTAAATGCATCTCAATAACATTTTTTGCAGCCTTGAATGACAACTCATAATCATACTGAGCTAATAACAGAGCCCAATGCTGAATTCTGGCATTTGCATTTACTGGAATATGTTTCCTTTTCAAACAACCCTAGCAATGGTTTATGATCTGTGCGAGCAACAAAATTTCTCCCCACCAAAAATATCTGAATTTCTTAACAGCATACCAAAGCTAGACCTTCTTTATCAAGTTGAGAATAATTCTGTTCTGCTGGAGAAATTTCCTAGCAAAATACACGGTTTTCCTGGCCATTGACTACCTGGATTAACACACATCCAAACCCAGAAGAAGCATCAACCTCAATTATTAATGGATGCTCCCATAAATTAGTCAACAAAGCTAAAACCCTTTGTTTTTTTAAACCTTTTAACAGCTTCCTCTTCCCTTGACCACTCAAATGTACCCCCTTTTTTTAAACCCAAACATACAGTGGTGCCAAAATTAAAGAAAAATTCTTAAAAAACTTACAATAATATGTCACCCTCCCCAAAAAACTGAATTCCCCTGACGTAGGTGAAGGAAATTCCCAAAAAGCCTCCCCTTCAGAAGAAAGGGTTTAAACCTTCCAAATTTCATCCCCAGATATTCAATAGATCTGGTTTTAAAATGACTTATTTTATTTTCTCTTTTTGCTTTGTAAAATACTCCCCTCCCCGGTCAAACAATCTTAGCTTCGGGCCCAATATTATGATATCATCTAAATGGATGCTACCCATCCAGTTTAAAAAACAATTGGGGAAAAAAATTTCTGGAAAATCCCGGGGAGATGGGAAAATTTCCCAAAGGGAATTTTAAAAAACCCCCTGGGGTTTAATTACAAAAGTTGTTGGCCCCTCTCATCTACGGGTTCTGTAAAAACCCTTTAATTAAACTAATTTTTAAATATTTTCCTTCTACTACAAAAAATTCCCTAATCCTGGGAAAGGGGATATCTTTACAATAATTTGCTCATTTCTTTTAAAATCCCCACAAATTCTCATGTTTCAGTCAGCCTTGAACGGGACAATGGGTCGACCTTTCACTTGCGTTTAAGGCTCAAAAATAATTTCTGCCTTTTTGTCAATTCTTCCTCAATCTCTCTTTGTAAAAAATGGTCGGGCCCTTCTTTCACAATCAACCATAATTTTTACCTTTAGTCTAGAATTAAGTAGCCCAAAAAAATCCCCCAATCCGCCATTGGGGGTTTTTTTCCCATCTCATTAATAATATGTTTCTTGTCTACCATGTATCATTGTACCATGTCTAAAAAAAGTATTATTATTATTTTAATTTTTAATTTTTTATTAACTACTGGACCACTACGACAAGGCCCGGATGCTCAAAAAAGATAAACAGAATGCGATGTTATATCCCGATTTTAAAAGCCTTTGCAAGTGTGACCATGGTGTAATAGCACAAAAAATGCTGATAAAGGAATAACAAAAAAAGGGTGAGGGATCTAAAATTTTCCCTAACATAAAGAACAAAAAGAGTATAGTAACAGGTAAAGTCTGGGCAGCTCTGTCTTTTCCCCGGGCCCGATTGCCCCCACCTTTCCCATCCTCATATCGGACATTGCAGGGATGAAACCTGGCTTAAGCAGGATACAATAGATATCTTCTCCAGGATACACAGCAATACACAACTCAGACCACATAAAGCGGGGAGGTACAATCTATTACTCTAATAAATATCAACTGGACACCATTTACTATAATAAAGAATATGGAGAATATTTTTTGCTAAATTTACCCAAAAAAACCTTAAGCTCCCAAAACCCGGGCCTTTTCCCCGGGTGCCCCCAAAAAACTCCAAGATTATGGGCACCCACAAACTGAAAAAAAAAAGGGGTATTGTCCCAACCAAACCAAAAGAAACACCACTACAACCTATTGATACAGTAAAAAAAGATAAAAGACTTTTCTCAACTATAGGATCAAATCTTGCCAGTAAAATTCCCGATACCAATGCCCGAAATGATTACCTAGATGGGAATTTCCCATCCCCTTTTATCTTGCACCTACAGAAAAACTGAAGTCTCCATGATAATCAAGTCACTTAAAAATAAAAACAGGACATCTGTCTCAAGTTCCAACCCTTAATATACAAAAAAGGGTGCTCCTTTTCCTTTCATTCCTATTTCATTTTTTTAAAAAATCATTAGAAACTAGCACCTTCCCCCAAAACTACTCAAAACAGCAAGGGTTACACCAATACACAAAGGTGGTGACCCTACAGAGTAAAAAAACTATAGGCCTATATCAAATCTACCATTGCTATCCCAAAAAATTCAAAAAAAACTTGTACAAGAGATTATACTCGTTTATAACGACACAAAGCATACTCAACCCCGCCAATTTGACTTCAGGAAAAAAAAAAGCACTAACGATGCAATAGTAAAAAAGATAGACCTGCTTTACACAGCACTTGAAAATAAGGAATATCCACTAGGACTTTTTAAACAAAGGGAAAACTTTTGACACAGTAAACCACGGCATCCACTCCACAAACTTGACCACTATGGACTAAAGAGGTCATGCACTACATTCCTCAAATCCTACCTCACTAATAGGTACCAGTATTACTATTAAAGACACATCCTCCACGACACTACCACTAGACACCGGCGTACTGCAGGGAAATTTTCCTTGGTCCCCTGCTCTTCCTCTTATGCATCAATATCTTTTCCCAAGTATCACAACACCTGAAACCAATACTTTTGCTGACGACCCCAACATGTCATCTCCCCACAAACCTTGCCACGCTTAATACCATTGTTAACGACGAATTAATAAAAATATCAACATGGATGACTGCCAAAAACTTACACTCAACACTGATAAGACCCTTCCCATATTATGTTTGGCAACAGAACAGATGATCCACAATTAAACATTAAGATCAACTCTACACCTATTGCTAAAACATAACGAGGGCAAGTTCCTGGGGCCTTTTACCTTGACAGCAGCCTGAAATTCAGCAATTTTCCAACACATAACTAAGAAAAATGTCCAAAAAATTTGGGGATCCCTCCCAAGATACGGTATTATGTATCACAATCAGCCCTACTCACACTATACTACTCACTCATCTTCCCCCACCCACATATGCCATTTGTGCATGGGGATCAACAGCAATTACCCACCAAACCAAAAACCCAAAAAAAGCCGCGTAAGGGTTTTCCCCCACAATCCAACGCTAGGCGGGACACCCCCCCCTCTTCAAAAAAACCTAAACCTACTCACTGTCCAGAACATCCATACTTTCTCTCTGCTACCTACATTTATAGAACCATTAATTCCAACTTTAACCCTGAACTAAAACACTTTCTTGACAGTTGTGACCCCGGACCCATAGACAAATTCCAGACATAAACATTCCTTGACATTCCCCGTGTCCGACTAAATCTATACAAAAATTCAATGCACATAAAAAAGGGGCCCAAAAACTGGGAAATCCCCCCTGAAAAATCTAGAACTGGACACAACCCCATTTTTAAAATTTAGATTTTAGATTTTGCCACCAAATGGTTTGTTTATTGTGCACCCCATATCCATCCTGTGGGCGGTAGCGCAAGAGCATATGGATACACAAAAAGGGCCCAGGCACTAGGCCCCAAAGGGGGTTTAAAAATTGTACATTTGGGTTTATATCTACATTTCAATTATTTGTTACAAGCAGGTATCTTATTTCATGAATAAGATATCTTGACATGTCACATAGGTTTTTTACTGTCTATCTCTATATTCCTCAATAAGTGCACAATTAAGCACATAGTGTTCAAGACAGTGACCATATGCCTGATCACATAATTTGCATTTAGTTTGATCATCATCTTTTGTCTCCCAAACTGTCAGAAGTACTTGCCCAAAAACCCAAGCCTGGCCACTACAACATCAGTCTGTTCACAATTTTAAAATTGCTCCCAAAAAATGCCCATCTGTGCTCGCATTATCATGAGCACAGATAGGCACGTTCATGGAAATTAATTTGGTTTTTATCTACAGTTCCCTTATTTGTTACAAGCAAATTTAGGAAATTTGCTTAGCATAAATGGTATCCTACCTTCACTAATAAGATATCTTGACATTACATAGGTTAATTTTACTGTCTATCTCTATATTCCTCAATAAGTGGACAATTCAGCACATAGTGTTCAAGACAGTGACCAAAGCCTGGGTCACATAATTTGCATTTAGTTTGATCATCATCTGTTTCTCCCAAACTCCAAAGTACTTGAGCCCGAAGCCTGGCTACTACAACCAATCAGTCTGTTCACATTGCAAAATTGCTCCATAGACATCCTTTTACATTCATGTTATCATAGTGGGTTATAGATCTATAGGCTTCTAACTGCATTCCTATAGCTATCATTTTCATTATTTTTTCTCTCCTAATATTATTCCTAATGCTAGACACAGATATACCAAAGTTATATTTCTACATTCTCCTTATAGGTGCTCTTCTTTGGGTAACATATCAACTTTTTCATGAAGGAGTTAAACCAATGTGTGACGGAATCCATAGCAAATGTACTTTAATTCCTTTGTCCCATTTTTAGTATCTATACCTGGCTTCTCCAATGAGCATGCTGTTAAAAGTATTATAGGAGTCAAGAGCCTTCAATGATGACATAGAATCAGTAATGATGATAAAAGTCAAGCTCAGTGCCCTAAGTTGGGTTAGTGCCATAAGGGGTTGCAAACAATTCAGTTTGCAGTGTAGACCCCGTTGTTAATTCTTGCCTAGTTCAAAAAAAAATTTTTATTGTTCTTAACTAGGGGGGGGCAACCCGAGCAGATGGAGCCCTGCCAGAAGACTCCTGTTTAGATCCATCAGTGGGATATAACTTGAGATAACTTATTACTACCAGCTAGGCGATAAATTTCTTCTTGAGCAGTTGCTTTAACAAGTGATTTAAGGAAGGGATTACTAGCAATGAGCTTCTTGGGGGGGGACTTGCAGGATGTGATATTAAATGAAAAAACATCTTCCATGGAGGGGTGAAATGCTATTGTTGCCTACAGTGATACAATTCATGCAGGTTGTAAAACTTAATGTAATTGCATGTTTTCACAATCCATTTAGATCTGTAGTTTTACTTCTAGACATTTAGTAAGATTCATTGTGACAGTGTCTGGTTATTTTTAACAATCTAATACCAAGTACAGTGTTAATCTCAACAATCCCATCCATTATAATACCAAGCTCCTTCCTCATATTAAGAACTTTCCAAAAAACACCGTTAAAAAAAATCATCTCACTTAAACCCCAAACCCGGGAGTTAACCATACGAAAACTCTTTTTCTTGCACATATCCACAAAAATACACTTCTTGGGTATCTGTGATTCTCCTTAATTTGCACATTACTAACCACAGCAAAAAACCAATTTATATCTGTGATTCCCCCTTTAAAATTTTTACAGTTCTAACCAAAATTCTAATACAACTATTGCTCCATAATACTTAAGCTAGTCATAAGTTTGCCTAAGATACTCCAATATAGAAACTATATTAAAACCAATTTTATCACCTTTATCATTAATTGCATCTGCTCAAAAAATGAAAAGGATGGATAATGAGAACCTTAAAAACCCGGGGATGCCAAGCCCATGTTGACACTTTACAGATCGTTTGTTCTATCTAGGCGGGAAAATTTTGTGACACTAACTGAAACCTTTCAAGGCGGTGAAATTGCTGACCTTGAAAAGGGCAGAGAACCTTCACCGCACGCAAAGTGCGATAAACCACCTCAACTACTGGGAATTTAATTTCCCTTAAACCTGTACTCTCTAAAACGCAGGGGGGAGAGAAAATTATTTATACACATGGAAAATTCCGGGGGTTAGTACCAAACCTTTCACACAAAAAACACTCCCACGAAAGCAAAAGACTCGGCAGGCAATGTAACATCAAAAAAAAAGCTAGGGTTTATCACTAGTTAAGCAGAAATCACTACACTGAGTCACTATCACTGTTTCCATACGAGTCCAACTCCTAGTGATCCATATTTCCCAAAGTCTTTTTTTTGTAGATGGGGAAACTTGGGAAAAAGAGCTCAAAAAAAGGGGTAAGCTCACCATCCCAAAAGGTGAGAGAAACTGAAGAGTCTCGAAAAGAACCTCAGAGGGTGTCACCCCCAAAAGGTGAGAGAACTGAAGAGTCTCAAAAACCTCAGAGGAAAGCTACCCAACCAAAAGGTGGGAACTGAAGAGTCTCGAAAACCTCAGAGGGTAAGCTCACCATCCAAAGGTGAGAGAACTAAAGGTCTCGAAAAACCCTCAGGGGGAAAGCTCACCATACCAAGGTGAGAGAACGAAGAGTCTCAAAAACCTCAGGGGGAAAGCTCACCAAAAGCTGAACAAGCATCGAAGAAAATCCGATGGATCCCCCACTGATGTTATCAACAATTTCCCAAGACCATAACGCCCAACAACAGCAAATGACGCTGTTATAGTTAATAAAACATTTTCCCCCTACAGTCACCCAAGAGACATGCATGGAGGCCGCCCTACAACTCTTCAAGGACCCCCTTTAGCATAAACATACGTAGTGATGAACAAAAAGATTCAAACTGATGGGCTCCAAGCGGGGAAAAAAAACAGTGCTATTAAAATTCAATACCAGCCTGCAAAGAAACAACCTACAAAAACATCCATAACTATGAAATCTGATGTCTATGTGAACGAGTGCCTTCCCAAAAACAAGACAAAACCTCCTTTATCGTTTAAGAAAATTCCCAAATCCCAAAAATTCATCAGTGTTTTTGTGAGGGATGGTAAAATCCAGTTAGGAAACAGTCCACTGGGAAGACTTTTTCACTGCAACAGAACATGAATTTAAAAAGATTCCTAGTGAGGCTGAGTTAACAGAATTAGAATAATATGTGTAAACCCACTATCACGATTGTGTTATGAACCATCTTTAAATTTTTTTCCCCCAAAAAATTCCAATACCCTCTTACCATTAAATTTTTCCCTTATATCCAACTACCATTCTCCCCTCATAAATTCTTTTAAAATTCTACCTCTAGTCTTAATTCTACCTCTTAGTCTTAATTCTCCTCATAGTCAATTCTACCTCATAGTCTTAATTCTACCTCATAGTCTTAATTTGTATTTGATAACTACAAAACCCCCTTATTATTCAAGCTTTATTGCAAAATTTTATTTTATAATTATTGTTGCCCCTTTTTTTTTATACTTCTTGCTAATCTTATTTTATCCCTTAATTTTTATTAACCTATTTGAAAGACCCAACCACACACACTAACATCATTGCCCTACCCTTCCAATTTAAATTTTTTTAATAATTCTAAAACCCCTTTTTCTTATTTTAATATCTCTTATCCTTTTTTTGGCCCCTTTTATTTTTATTATACTTTTTATAAACCTGTATTATACCTTTATTTCTATTGCAACTATTCTCTAGTCAATTAAAAGTAACAGTCGGGTTACAACTATCTTATTATCTATTAATATCATAGGTAATATCTAGTTCACCTAATTACATTCTAGCATATTGAATAACCAACCCCAAACTCATTGATACTTCAAAATTTTGAAATTTTAAACTTAGTAGTTTATCTATTTTTTAATTTTTACTGTACTTTATTTCATTCTGCTTAATACATAACCAATCCAAACTCATTGGTGCTACATTGTTATTAGTAATTTTATCTTATTAGTTTATATCTAAAATTTTTTTTAATTTTACTGTACTATATTTCATTCTAGTTTAATAAAAACCCAAATAAAACTCATTGGTGCACATTTTTTTATAATTGTACTCATTGTTTATATCTAATTTTTTATTTCATACTAGCTTAATACATACTCAATACCAAGTCCATATTTTTTTTGTTTATATTATTTGAAATGTGCATTAGTTATATACTTACCAAAACATCCCTTAAAACGATATCATTATAACTCACCCACTATACATGATATAACAAAATCACTATTTAACCTAAATGATGAATGATACTCGCCCCTATCAAAACCTTTTAACGAACACCTATTCAAAATTTCTGGAAAATAACTCCCTCTACTACACAGCATCCGCCCACCTGTCAAAACACTACTAAAAGTAAAACAGTTCTTAACTACAATGTCCGATCCTTAAGCAAACACTATGATGACCTCCTTGCCCTTTGGTTCCCAAAAAAAATTTTAATGTTTGTCCTTACTGAAACCTGGAAGCAGGATACAATAATATCTCGCTGCCAGGATACACACAATACAAACTGCAGACCACATCAAGCGGGGAGGTATTAAACCTATTACTCTAATGAAATATCCTGGGGTGACACCATTTGCTATAATGATGAATATAGAAAATATTTTTTGCAAATTTACTGCACAAAACCTTAAGACCCCCATAACCATCGGGGCCATTTACCGGATGCCTCATAAAAACATCCCAAATTTTAGCGATCAACTAAAAACGCAAAAAACAAAAAACCAATTGAAAAAACACCACCTTATCTTGCTGGAGACTTCAACATCCCGGCCTCCAGATGCCCAAAAGTAACCGATTTCATCAACAATAGAACAACACACTTCTCCCCCAAATAAAAAACCAAAGGCTTATGATGGTAAATAATCGAATATAGGGAAATACCCTACCCCCCTTTCGGGAAAAAACAGACACCCCACAGACCACTACCCCACCTTCCTTAACAAACATTAGTAAACCCCCCCTAGAATACAAAAGTTTCATTCCGACTCCATGACCAAGTTAATAAAAAACAAAAAGAGCTAGACACAGTTATGGGTATAAATTCCCAAATGCCAAGGGTATCGATGAGTGGACAGACACCTTTCTTAATAATTACTAGACTATACAACAAACATTGTCCTATAAAATGAAACAGATTCGAATAAACGGTTAGGCTGCCCAGGGTCAACAACTTACTAAAATCCATTAACAAGAAACATCAATATAGAACAATATAGACGGGTTTTTAAACACTATTCATCAGTTCTCACCAAACAAAAAAAAAGCCAAACAATTGTACTGCTCCAGCAATTCATGAAACAAGAGGAGATATGACCTGGAAAACACTCTCACAGATTATGGGCACCCCAAAAAAAAAAAAATAGGGATATTGTCCCTAAAAAAAACGAAACACCACTACAGCCTATTTATCAGTAAACAAGATAAATGACTTTTCTCAACTATAGGATCAAATCTTGCCAGTAAAATTCCAGATACCAATGCCCGAGCAAAAGATTATAGATGGGGAATTTTCCCCTTTTATCTTGCACCTACAGAAAAAAAATGAAGTCTCCATGATAATCAAGTCATTAAAAAAAAATCGGACATCTGTCTCAAGTTCCACCCTTAATATACAAACGAGCTGCTCTGTCCTTTCATATCCTATTTCTTTACTTTTTAACAAATCATTAGAAACTAGCACCTTCCCAACACTACTCAAAACAAAAGGTTAACCCAAAACACAAAAGGGGGTGACCCTACAGACATAAATAACTATAGGGCCCATATCAAATCTACCATTGCTATCCAAAATATTCGGGGAAAATTGTGCGAGATTATCTCGTTTTTAACACCCAAAAACATACTCAACCCCTGTCAATTTGGCTTCAGGAAAAAAAAAAGCACTAGCGATGCAATAGTAAAAATGATGACCTGCTTTACAGCACTGGAAAATAAGGAATATCCACAGGACTTTTTTTTGACTTAAGGGGAAACTTTTGAAAAGTAAACCCCGGCATCTTTCTCCACAAACTTGGACCACTATGGAATAAAAGGGCATGCACTAAAACCTCAAAAACCCCCTCACTAATAGGGTATGTCACTTTAAAAACACATCCCCCAAAACACTACCACAGACCCGGAGTACCGCAGGGGGTGTCCTTGGTCCCCCCTCTTCCTCTTATACATCAATGATCTTCCCAATGTATCACAACACTTGAAACCAATTCCTTTTCTGACGATAAAATTATGTCATCTCCCACACAAACCCTTACGCAAAACCATTGTTAACAGAAATTTAAAAAAAATATCAACATGGATGACTGAATAAACTTACCTCAAAACTGATAAAACCTTTTTTATGTTTGGCAACAGAACAGATGATCCACAATTAAACATTAAGATCAACTCTAAACCCATTGCTAAATAAGAGGGCAAGTTCCTGGGCCTTCACCTTGACAGCAGCCTGAAATTCCCCCATATCCCCACATAAAGTGTCCAAAAAATTGGGGATTTTCCCAAAATACGGATTTTGTACAATCAGCCCTACTCCCTATACTACTCCTCATCATCCCTCCTCACATATGCCATTTGTGCATGGGGATCAACAGCAATTACCCACCTAAAGCCAAAAAAACCCAACAAAAAACCGCAGTAAAATTATCACACAATCCAACTAGGCAAAACCCCCCACTCTTCAAAGACCTAAACCTACTCACTGTCCAGAACATCCACACTACTCTGCTATCTACATTTATAGAACCCTTTAATTTAACTTTAACCCTGAGCTAAAACACTTTCTTGACAGTTGTGACAGGACCCATAGACAAATACCAGACATAAACATCTCTTTGACATTCCCCTGTCCGACTAAATCT
The DNA here is from genome assembly GCA_009830355.1 of Cherax destructor. Classification (NCBI taxonomy): domain Eukaryota; kingdom Metazoa; phylum Arthropoda; class Malacostraca; order Decapoda; family Parastacidae; genus Cherax; species Cherax destructor. The sequence continues at coordinate 16,931 of WNWK01017377.1, read as the reverse complement.
ATACAAAAATTAATGGGATAAAAAGGGGCCCAAAAACTGGAACTCCCCGCCTGAAAACTCTAGAACTGCAGACACAACCTCCATTTTTAAAGCACCGTTAAAAAAAATCTTATCTCCGCACCCAACCGGTAGTTAACCATCAAAAATCTTTTTCTTGCACATATCCACAGCAAAATACCTTTTTGATATCTGTGATTCTCCTTAATTTGCCATTATAAAAAGCAAAATACACTTTTGATATCTGTGATTCCCCCTTTAAATTTTCACAGTTCTAAAAAATTCTAATACAACTATTGCTCCATAAAATTTTGCTAGTCATAAGTTTGCCCAAGATACTCCCAAAATAGAAACTATATTATCCAATATATCACCTTTATCATTAATATATAAATAATTCTAACTTTTTATACTAATTGAAAATTTTCAATGTTTAAATTCCCGTACCCAAATTTTGTAAACCCCAACCTTACAATCTGTATATCTATTTATAGGTATTGGTAAGACCTATCATAAGACTGCCTGAAAAACCTAGGGATACCAGGCATATTAGGGCCATCTTGTTTTTCAACTTTAATGTATAACATAAGTACCCCCCCCCCTTGTATTACATGAAATAAAAATTTAATTTGAATTTGAAAAACTACCCCCATTTTCCCAAAACCCAAAACTTTCCTATATCCTTTTTAAATCTAAAAATCAAAATGAATCCATTTGGGGTTTTTTTATAAATTGACACATATGCAACATTTGGGTATCTTTAATGAGGGAAAAGTTTCGCCACACAGTGGCTTCATCAGTCAATACAAAGTAGAAAGGTGTAAGGGAGGGAGTTTTTAGGGAATCAGTCCCCCCCCTGGAGTCGTGTGTTCAGTCCATCAATCTTGTGAAATGACAGCATGTTTTTTTCTTCTTCTTCTTGTAGGTTTGCCGGGATGTGGCCCCGGGCGAGGGTGGATATACTGTAGTTAGGTGAGGTGAAGCAGCAGGAGGCGGGGGCATAGTGGTCCATCCACCTAGTCTAAGTAGGTCTTCGTCCAAAGGTTGGACAAGTGTTGAAGAATTCGTTTGTATTATACATTTTCATTATTTTCGTCGATTCTTTTATTTTGGCACATGTTTAGAAGCTTTATGTAACATGCAATGACAGAGTTTCAATAAGATCGGCAACAAACAACTGAGAAAAAAAATAATTACTGATTTTGACATATGGCAGCAGTTAGTTCCGTCTGGCAGTACTAGTGGTGCTGGGACACTTCCATCGTAGAATACATCAAACCCCAAAATATTATAGAATGTATGAATGCCTGATAGCTTGTCTTCATACATGTGGGGAATGTGAGAGAGAAGTCTATCTGGGACACCGCCACTAGCAATAAACAAACTCCTAGGGAGATGACCAGACTCGTATAATTTTACCGCAGTCATTCCCTTTAAGGTATGTGAGAACTTTACCCGCTCCTGGCCGCACGAGGGTACCTTCAATATTCTCGTTATCTCACAGCACTCTGGACCAGTATAAATAAATCTGAGAAGATCATTATTATAATTATATTACGTTAAATTTAAGTGGACTGTTGGGTAGTTAAACAAGTGATCACTCAGGAGAAGAGATAGAGTACAGACAGCTAAATATCATGACCTACACTCACCTAAACAGCATCATAGTGGTGTATCGTAGATCGTTGACCTAGCTAAAGTACATCTACTGTGCATAACAATATCATTGGCCAACAATAAAGTAAACACCAGCAGACTACTTAGCTTTAGATGAGGGAGTCGTTATTGTTGAGTCTCCTGCGATCTGATTGTTTTAAAAAATATTTTCACCAAAATGTTGCCAGATTCTTAAACTATTTTTCAGTCAACAAAACTCATTTTCCATTTTTTTTTCAATTTTTTTTCGTGCGCCGCCAGGTCACATATGCAACTTTTGGGGTATTTTTTAATGAGGAAATTTTTGCCACACAGTGGCTTATCAGTCCAATACAAAGTCTCTTGGAGAGATACCTCAAGACCTTTTTATACCCCCTTTGAAATCCCATTTTCCCGCCTCGATCATGTCTCCCCATTCTACGTCTTACAAGTGAATGTAATTTGGGGTTTCAATTTTTCCCGTAAAAGATTTCTAATCTTTATAATTTGTCATTCTACGAATTTTTTCAAACAATTTTTGTCCATTCTGTAATATGGAGACCAAAACGGGCTGCGTAATCTAGGTGAGGCCTACTAATGATGTAAAAAGCGTAATAAACCCTGGACTTCTGTTGCTAACACCTAAAAAACCCCAAATCTATTTGCCTTTATAGCGGGCATTGTCTTGGGGGTTGCTTACCATCCCCCCCAAGTCCTCTCCAATCTGTATGGCTAAGTTCTACGTTATTTTAACTTATAAGTGCTTGGGTTATGGACACTCCCGAGCTTTAGAACTTTCATTTATCTACATTGAACTGCATCGCATTTTTCTGACCAGGAATTGAGTTTGTCTAAATCCTCCTGTAGTTCACTGACATCTACGTCTGAATCGATTATCCTACCTATCTTCTTTCATCAGCGAATTTGCTCATATCACTAGAATTCCCGTCAAGGTCATTTATATATATTATAAACATGGGGGCCCAAACCGATCCCTGGGAACCCATTGTTACAGATCCCCACTCGATTTAACCCCTTTTAGCACACCTCTGCTTCCTATTGGTGAGCCATGACTGATCCATGACAACACTTTTCCAATGCCAGAGCAGCCACTTTCTTTAACAGTCTCTGATGTGGTACTTATCAAAAGCCACAAAATCCAAATAAACAATATCGAATTCTTTATCATTATCAACTGCCTCTAAAAAGCCTTACTGAAAAAGTTAATAAATTAGTTAGGCAGGAAGGCCCTGGTGAATCCATGCTGAGTATCATTAATCAAATTATGCCTATCGAGGGTGGCTTATGTTATCAGCATAATCGACTCTAGTAATTTGCCTACAATTGATGTTAGACTATTGGGCGGTAATTTGATGGTAACGACTGTCCCCTGCTTTAAAATAGGAATTACATTAGCCATCTTCCACGTATCGACACTACCTGTTTGAAGAGATAGGTTAAAATGTTAGTTAAGGGTTCACAGAGTTCCATTTTGCATTCCTTAAGAACCTTGAAAAAGCTCATCGGACCTGGCGATTTATTTTGCTTCAAACGGTCTATCTGTTTGATAACCATTTCACTAGTGACTGTGATATACATATTTTTCTTCTTCAGGCCCACTAAAATACCTAGTTCTTGGGATATTATTAGTGTCTTCCTGAGGAAAACAGAGAAAATAATTATTAAAGATGAGCACATTTCATTCTCTTTGTCAGTAAGATACCCATAATTATTTTTTAAAAGGACCTATCTTATCTCTAACTTTTGTTCTACCTGGAAAAAACTTTTGGGGTTGTTTTTGAATCCCTAGCAACTTTAATTTCTAGTCCCTTTACTTTTTTTTTTCCCTTTTTCCTCTCTTAATGTCAATATCTGATTCATAAGATGACCCTCACCTTTTTTGATATGCCCATAAATTCCTTTCTTCTGCCCTAAAAGATATTTGAGCCTATTATTCATCCCTTTTTGGGCTTTTTATTTGATCTAATTTCTTTATAGGGATAAATGTTCTTTGGGCAGCTGTATATGAAGAAAACTGTTTTACCTCTCTTCTCACCCCAGTTGATAAGTGTTCTCAAGTCCATTATAATCTGCTAACGAAAATCTGGGACCGTTACTGTATTATCCCTACTATCATACATCCATTCAAAGGGTAATGATTGTGGTCGCTTGAGCCGAGTTCCTCTGTAATTTCTAAATTATTAACAAGGGTTTCCTTTGCTGGAACCAAGTAAAAGGGTTATTTCCCTGCAGGTTTTTGTTACCAACTGCTTCAAAAGCAATCCTGAACAACTTCTAAATAGTCGTTAGGTTCTAAATTCCCTGTCAAGAAATTCCAATCAATCTGACTAAAGTTAAAGTCCCCTAGAATTACTACGTATCGGCTTGTGGCCTTAACAATTTCCTTCCAAATTTTTTTTTTTTTTCCCCCCCCCCCCTAAAATCAGTTTTTCACACCCTCTGAAAATTCTATCCAGACAGACTCTGTATGTGTTAATTCAGACTTTATACCCGTTTTTATGCAACAATTTAAATGATCACGGACATAGAGTGCCACCCCACCCCCTTCCCGATACATCTGTCTACTTGGAACAATTTAAAACCCTGAATGTGACATTCGGCAGGCAAGTCCCGATTTTTCATATTAAACCATGTCTCAGTTATTGCAAAACATCAATATTACCCGTATTGCAACTAATCTCAACTCGTCCATCTTATTCCTAGCACTACGACTATTGGTGTAATAAATATTTAAAGACCCTCCTTTCTTTACCCTTCCTGCTCATTTCTGTTTTTCCACTATACCTATTACTGTTCTTGTCATCTAGTGTCACTAGCTTTCCACTGTCCACCTTATTCTGCCTATTACTAGTTCTCCTAGAACTTATAATATTACTACACGGGGACTTCACTGTTTTCCCCAAAAACCCATACCACTAACTATTTCTAGTTTAAAGCCCTAACAGCTCCCTCCACTGCAGTTGCCAGTGCTCCTACCCCAGACCTGATAAGTGAACCCTATCCCTGGCATACATGTCATTTCTGCCATAGAAGAGGTCCCAGTTGTCAATGAATGTTACTAAATTTTTCTTACAGTATTTGTCCAGCCAGCAATTGACACCAATTGCCCTGGACAGCCATTCATTTCCAACTCCTCTCTTGGCAAAATACCACATATGACAGGGTTCCCACCCTTCTTCCTAATTATGTCTATTGCTGACCTAAACCTGCTAGTCAGGTCCTCACTCCTAAGTCTGCCAACATCGTTGCCTCCAGCACTGAGACAGATAATGGGATTGCTCCATTACCTCTCATGATGTCGTCCAGACGGCTAACAATAGCCTCCATCCTAGCCCCAGGAAAGAAAACCCCTCTGTCTCCTACTCCTATCATTCAAACAGAAAGCCTATCCATGTATCTAACCTGGCTGACCTGCTGAATAACAAACTTCATTCTTTTAAAACCCGGGTTATATTTTCTGGCCTTCTTCTTTCACCAATGTCGGGGTTGGGAGATAACCCCTCCCCTCTTCGCATCGGCCACACTTGCTTACTCACGGGTATCTTTATGGGAGGGTCCCCCCCTCTCTGTGAGCATTGTCGGGGTTCCCGTGTCCTTTCGAATATTTTGGGCTGCCCACTCTATCAACGAGCAGAAATTTACCTCCAACGGCGTCTTCGCTCTGCGGCCCCTTTTTTTTCCTTCCCCCTTTTTTCGATGGACCCTCCTTTAATCCTGACTCTCTTTTGACTTTTTTACAGAAACTGACTTACTACACAAACTCTGAAAATTTCCCCCTAGCACCTCCCTCAGTCCCCTTTTACCTCGATCTCTTCACCCTCCACCCCCGCACTACCCCCCCTCATCTTTCCTCCATACCCTACTAATCGTCCATCTCCCTCACAACCCACTCTCCCTGCATCCCAATAACCTGCAGGCTGTATAACCCCTGTGGTTTTGCGCTTTTATTTATAATAATAATAATAATTTTTCTGTGGTCGCCCCATCCTCAGTCACCCGTCTCGAATCCTTTTATGTTCTTTGGGTCCGAGGTCCCCACCTCCCGGTTTCCCCTACTTCCCCCCTCCTTCCTCTATTTACCCACTTCTGGGTTAAAGTCCCCGTCCCCACCTAAACCTCCACCCCCCTTTTAAACCCCAAAAAAAACCCTATTTCCAGGTTTTTTTGCCTCCGACTAGTTCTGTAACGTGTGTGGGGGTTCATCCTCCCCCCCCATACATTCCTTCATCCCCTGTCCCCTTTCCCCAAACCCCCTTGACAGTTTCCCCCTTTTACCCCCTCTCCTCTACTTTAGTACAGTCTATAGACTCCCCAAAAGTTTCCCCTTTTTATTTCTAATGTAGTCCCCATTCTGCATCTTTGACTTCAAACATGGAAACTATTCCCGAATATATTTCAGAGACTCGATGAGTGCAGTCGGGGAAAAAAGGGGGAAAATTTTGGGGGAAATTTTTCCCCCCCCCTCCTGTTCTTCAGGTTGCTGGTGTCGATATAGCACACCCTTTGCCGTTGCCACTGAAATTGGTAATCATCTGTCCGCATATCCAGGGACTCCATCTATGCCCCTCTTTCCTTTTTTTTCTAAGTCTGCCAGCGAGTTAAAGTTAGATTTTTTTTTCTCTTAGAGAAAAATCAAAGGGCCTTTTTACCCTTCAAGAACGGGAGGCAACACTTCGCTTGCCGATCATCGGCAGCGGGGCCAGACGGCATACATATTCGTTGCTACAACATTTACATCAGTCTGTCTTACTGTCCTCTTACGATTTTTTAATCTTATATGGTCCAAGGGGGTTATTCCCAACTGTGAAAGTCTGCTATTGTTCCCCTTTTTGTCGAAACTGATTATGGTGACCAGATATATTCTGCACCCTCCTCTGCTCTCTTTCCATCTTTAATTCCATCCGTCACCGGGGATTACGCTTATGGGGGCGCATTTCGTTTTCCCGGTTGAACCTTATGTAAAGCAAATTTCCATCCTTACCCGATCGTGATGACATTGCTTTCCCTTTTTTTTTTGTTCGCCTCATGACCTCCGAAATCCTTCCATGAATGGGATTTTACAGATGTTGTTCTCTCTTTATTTGTTCGTCGCCCCTCACTTTGTCCCTTTTCTCTTCATCTACATTCACTCCCGTCTTCCTTTCAGCTACCCCTTATATGTTCATGTGACTTCTCCTTTCCCCCACCCCATTGGGAAGTTCCTGCGTCCGTGTCTGTTCTATTCCTTTCCCCCAAAAACCCCAAATACCAAAAGGCTTCTCGCCTTTTTTTTTAGATCACTTCCGTTCACTCCCCCTGCCATCTGTTACACCGATGGTTCAAATCGTCTGACGGGGTCGTTCCAAGCAGTTTTTTTCGGACAGTGCTGAATGAGGACATCTATTACCCTCGGCTAGCATATTTACAGCTGAATTACATACTATTCTTTTTGGCACTTATCCATATTGCATCACTGCCTGTATCACCATTTGTGGTCGTTTCAGACTCCTTTTTCTTTACAGGGTTTTTCCGAAAATTTAAACCACCTCACCCCCTAGTTCTTCGATCCACCTTTTTAGCCTGATTCTAGCAAGCACAAAGATTTGTTTTTTTTGGGTCTCTTTTTAGTTGACGAAAACGGGGCAATGAACGGGGAGAACTGTTTGGGTACAGTACAGACCTTCCATTTTCCCAATAGGGGTGTTCCTTTTACGGACTATTTTCGGTCATTGCTCCCCTCCTTCGCCCCCCGGGAAAACAACGCTGGTCTGACCTGCTGAAAAACCAAACCCATTTTTTTTAAACCGAAAAAGGTTTGCCTTCTTTTTTGTCCCCAATTGAGGTTGGGAGACTACACTCTCCCGTCTTTGCATTGGCCACACTCGCCTTAGGGCACGGGTTTTTCATGGAGAGGCTCCCTGCCCCTCTCTGGGCTTTGTTGCATGTGAGCGAAGTTTTTGAGTCTGGGCCTGGAGCAGAGTGCATGGGCATGTTTTATTCCTTTTTGAAGTCATTTGGCGTCGGGTGATGCCAAAAAAAAGGTGCTCCCCTAAAATTTCCCCTTGGCACTTTTCAAAAAAAATCTTTTTGGGTTTGATTTTCAGCCCGGTTGGGGGCTGCAAAAAACTGGGGCCCATACTGGGACTTATTTAAATAACTTATTTCCATTTCCTTGCTGTCATCTTTGTGTGACCCACCCCGTTTAATTTGGGGGCCCAATACTGGTTGTTGTTTTTGACTTTGTTTTTGCATGGGAAAAGAAATTTTAGGGTTTCTTTCAATTTTTTTATGGCTTTTAGTTCTTCCCGTGTCTTTTTGGTTCCCTTTAAAGTTTCCCTTTTATTTTTAATTCGATGTTTTGGTATTTCTCTGACTTTTTGTCCCCCTACGTTTTAAAGAGATTTTGGGTTTTTCCTGTAGCCGCTCCGTTATTTTTTTGCCTTCGCCTGTATGGGGAGCGCCTCTCTTTTCTAGTTTGCATCTTCTCCCCCTTTTTCCCAAAAAATTTGCCTTGGGGCAAACCTCAAGTACCACAGATTTAAATTTGTTCTAGACTTTGGGTTGGGATCCTGTTTGAAAATTTTCCCCAGTTTATATCTTTTGGGACTTGGTTTACTTTTTTACCTTATGTTTTTCTTATTGGTTAATTTTGGGAAAAAAGCCCCAATGGCTGATAATTTTTTGATGGGGGCTCCCCATGTTTTCTGGCCCCTCTATTATGTTGTGATCTGAGTATTTTTGTTTTAAAATTTTAATTTGTATCAGATCATATTTTTAAATTGAAGGCCCAGTGTATTCTCTAAATCTTGTGGGCTTACATTTGCTGGTTTAAGGTAATTTTTGGTGAAAATTTAAAAATTTTTATGCATGTGTGAATTTTTCTGTACTGCACCTTGTTATCCCCTGCCACTTAAAATTTGCAATGTTCCACCATTTTAGGTGCCTGAGGGAAACCCCAGTAGCAAGATGGGGGGGGCAGGAGCGGGAAAAGATTTTCAAGGTGGTCAAAAAAAAAGCTGTTCCGGGAATTGTTGGGCGTTTGCACCCGGGGGGCTTGTGCCCCAACCACGATGCCCGGTTTTGATTCTCGACCTTTATTGCTAATACTTCAACACATCATTTAAGGCTTTTTAAAAGTTCTGAACATATGAACTCTGTGATATACGGGGCCAACCCCCCTTTTTCCCTGTTCCTCTTCACACCTTTGGTGAGTGTAACTGCATATTGGTGAGTGAAAGTGTATATTGGTGGGTGTAAGTTTATTTTGGGGGAGTGAAAGGGTGAAGGGAGTGTAAGTGTATATTGGTGAGTGTAAGTGTATTTTGGGGGGAATCACAGATATAAGTAAGTCTATTTTTTTTTTTATGTGTGCATGATACAAGAAAAGGGGGAAAATGGGCAAAAAAAAGAAAAAAGAGAATGGGTTTTGGGGAAAAGATAAAAAGGTAAAAAAAGGGGTTTTTGTGTTTCCCAAATTTCCCCAAATTCAAATTTTTTTTTTTCTACAAAAAGGGGGGGTATTATAGTTATACATTTTGGGAATTTAAAAGAGGGAATTAAAAAAACCTGGAAACCTAGGTTTTTTTAAAATTTTAAGTTTTAAATTTACCAATGGCATAAATATATAAAATTTTTAAAATTTAAAAAAAAATTTGGAAAATTTAAACATTGAAAAAAATTTATAAAAAAAGGAAGTAATTGTTTAAAATATTAATGATAAAGGTGATATATTGGCATAATATAGATTCTATATTAGTATCTTAGGCAAACTTATGACAAAGCTTAAAGTATTATGGGCAATAGTTGTTTTAAAGAATTTTGGTTAGAACTGTGCAAATTTAAAGGGGGAAATACAGATATCAAAAATGTATTTTGCTGTGGTTAAATGTGAAATTAAGGAGAATCACAGATATCAATAATTTATTTTGCTGTGGATAGGGCAAGATAAAGTAGTTTTCGTATGGTTAACACCGGTTGGGGGGTAAGTGAGATAAGATTTTTTTTAACGGTGCTTTTGAAAATGGAGGTTGTGTCTGCAGTTCTAGAGTTTTCAGGCAGGGAGTTCCAGATTTTGGCCCCTTTTATCCCATTGAATTTTTTTAGATTTAGTGGGGGCCCGGGGAATGTCAAAGAGATTTTTATGTCTGGTATTATGTTTTGGGGTCCTGTCACAACTGTCAAGAAAGTTTTTTTAGCTCGGGGGTTAAAAAGTTGGAATTAATGGTTCTATAAATGTAGATCGCAAAATGGTAAGTATGGATGTTCTGGACGTGAGAAGGTTTAGGTCTTTGAAGAGTGGGGGGGGCTGCCCAGCGTTATTGTGTGATAATTCTTACTGCGGCTTTTTTTTTGGGTTATTATTGGCTTTAGGTGGGGAATTTTTGCTGTTGATCCCCATGCACAAATGGCATATGTGAGGTGGGATAGAGGGAGGGAGTAGTATAGTGTGAGTAGGGCGGGATTGGGAAATAATACCGTATCTTAGAGAGGATCCCCACAGTTTTGGACACTTTCTTTGTCATGTTTTGGGATATGGGTGCTGAATTTCAGGCTGCTGTCAAGGTGGAGGCCCAGGAACTTGCCCTCGTTATGTCTAGCAATAGTTGTAGAGTTGATCTTAATGTTTAATTGTGGATCATCTGTTCTGTTGCCAAACAAAAAAGAAGGTCTTATCGGTGTTGATTAAATTTATTGGCGTCTCCATTTGATATTTTTATTAATTCGTCTTTAAAAATGGTTTTAAGCGTGGAAAGGGTTTTGGGTGTGGGAGATGACATAAGTTGTATCCCAGCAAAGATTGGGTTTCAAGTTTTTGTGATACATTGGGAAGATCATTGATGTATAAGGGAAGAGCGGGGGACCAAGGACACTTCTCTGCGGTACCCCGGGTGTCTAGTGGTAGTGCCCGTGGAGGATGTGTTTTTAATAGTGCATACTGGTACCAAATTAGTGAGGTAGGATTTGAGGTATGCTAGTGCATGACCTCTTATTCCAAAATTGGTCAAGTTTGTGGGGGGGGGGATGCCGTGGTTTACTGTGTAAAAATTTTCCCCTTAAGTCAAAAAAAAGTCCTAGTGGATATTCCTTATTTTCAAGTGCTTTTAAAGCGGGGCTATCTTTTTTCCCTATTGCATCGTTAGTTGTTTTTAATTTTTCCCCAAGCCAAATTGGCGGGGGTTGAGTATGCTTTTGGTTATAAACGAGTATAATCTTTGTGCACAAGTTTCTAATATTTTGGATAGCAATGGTAGATTTGTTTATAGGCCTATAGTTATTTCGTCTGTGGGGTCACCCCCTTTTGGGAAAATTGGTGAAACCCCTTTGGGCTGTTTTGGTGGTGTTGGGAAGGTGCTGGGATTCTAATGATTTTTTAAAAAAAGTAAAGAAATAGGATATAAAAAAGGCCCTTGAGCAGCCCCGTTTGTATTTTAAAGGGGTGGAATTTGAGACAGATGCCCTGATTTATTTTTAAGTGACTTGATTAACATGGAGACTTCAGTGGGTTCTGTAGGGGCAAGATATAAGGAGGGGTGGGAAATTCCCATCTAGGTAATCCCCTTTCTCGGGCATTGGATCTGGAATTTTTCTCAAAAATTTGATCCTATAGTTGGGAAAAAGTCATTTATCTTGTTTACTGTATCAATAGGCTGCAGTGGGGTTTTGTTTGGTTTAGTTAGGACAATATCCCCATTTTTTTTTTTGTTTGTGGGGGCCCATAATCTGTGAGAGTGTTTTCCAAAGGGCTTTTTTTTATCTCCTCTTGTTTCAGTGAATCTGCTGGGGTAGTACCTTGTTTTTGGGTTTTTTATTAGTTTTGGGGGAACTGATGAATAGTGTTTTAAAAAACTCCATTATGAATCCCCGTCTATATTGCTTCTCATATTGATGTTTCTTGTTAATGGATTTTAAACAAGTTGTTAGTTGGCCCTGGGCAGCCTAACCGTTTATTGTAATCTGTTTCATTTTTTTAGGACAATGTTTGTTGTATAGTCTATGTAATTTATTAAAAAGGTGTCTGTCCCTCATGATACCCTTGGTTTGGGGTTCTATAGCCCAGTCAACTTTTCCCAGCTCTGTTGTGTTTTTATTGAAGCTTGGTCTTTGAGTCGGAATGAAACTTTGGTGTATTCTAGGGGCGGTTTACTAATGTTTGTTAAAAGGGAAAGGGGGGGTAGTGGTCTGTGGTGCTGTCTGTTATTATCCCGATTTAAGGGGGGGTGGGGTATTGGTCCATATATGGTCTTTTGGTTTCCTCGTATCAGTAAGTCTAGTTGGTTTGGTTATTGTTGGTAAAGGGAAGTGTGTTGTTCATATTGTTGATGAAATCGGGTTTCTGGCTGGGGCATCTGGTAGGCCAAGGTTGATGTTGGGAAATTCCCGCTAAGATAAAGGGGGTGTTTGTTCAATTGGTTGTTTTTATTTGCGTTTTTAGTTGATCGCTAAAACTTGGGTTTTGAAAGGCTCCCGGGAAATGGCCCCGATGGTTATGGGAGTCTTAAGGTTTTGTGCAGTAAATTTAGCAAAATATATTCTCCATATTCATCATTATAGCAATTGGTGTCCGGGAGGATATTTGTTAGAGTAATGGGTTTCCCAATTTCCCCCCCCTTTATGTGGTCTGCAGTTGGTATTTTGTATCCTTGGGAGCGAGTAGATATCTAATTTTATCCTGCTTAAGCCAGGTTTCAGTAAGGGCAATACATGTGAAGGTTGTTTTTAGGGAACCCGGGGGGGCAAAGGGGGTCATCATAGTGTTTGCTTAAAGGGTCGGATATTGTAGTTAAGAACTTTATAAAAAGTAGTGTTTAGGACAGTGTGGGCTTGGTCTGTGTGGGAGACGTTATTTTTAGTAAAATTTTTAATAGGGGTTCGGGTTAAAAAGGTTTAGGGTCCCCGGGTCGGCGTGATCATTCATCATTTAGGTTAAATAGTGATTTTGTTATATCATGTATAGTGTGGTGAGTTATAGTACTGATATCTTTTAAAGGGTGTTTTGGTAAGTATATAACTAATGACATTGGTCAAATAGAGTATAGTAACAAATAAACATAGTGGTCTTTTATTGAAATATGTATTAAGCTAGTATGAAATAAAAAAATAGATATAAACTAATGGATCAATTATCAAAAAAAATTAAACACCAATGAGTTTTGGGATTGGTTATGTATTAAGCTAGAATGAAATATAGTACAGTAAAATTAAAGAAAAAATTTTGATATAAACTAATAAAATTAAATTTAATAACAATGTAGCACCAAAAGTTTTTATTGGTTTGTATTAAGCTAAATAAATAAATTTGGGAAAAAATTTCAAATTTAGTTAATCTATTAAGGTCAACGCCCCGCGGCCCGGTCTGTGACCAGGCCTCTTGTTGGACCAGAGCCTGATCAACCAGGCTGTTACTGCTGGCCGCACGCAGTCCAACGTACGAACCACAGCCCGGCTGATCAGGTACCGACTTGAGGTGCCTGTCCAGCGCCTGCTTGAAGACAGCCAGGGGCTTGTTGGTAATCCCCTGATGTATGCTGGGAGGCAGTTGAACAATCTTGGGCCCTCACACTTATTGTGTTGTCCCTCAACGTGCTAGTGGCACCCTGCTCTTCATTGGGGGATGTTACATCGCCTGCCGAGTCTTTTGCTTTCGTACGGAGTGATTTTGTGTGCAAGTTTGGTACTAAGCCCTCGAGAATTTTCCATGTGTATATAATAATGTATCTCTCCCGCCTGCGTTCTAGAGAGTACAGGTTTAGGAACCTAAGCGTTCCCAGTAGTTGAGGTGGTTTATCGCACTTATGCGGTGAAGGTTCTCTGCACATTTTCAAGGTCAGCAATTTCACCCGCCTTGAAAGGTGCAGTTAGTGTCAGCAATATTCCAGCCTAGATAGAACAAGCGATCTGTAAAGTGTCAACATGGGCTTGGCATCCCTGGTTTTGAAGGTTCTCATTATCCATCCTGTCATTTTTCTAGCAGATGCAATTGTTACATTGTTATGGTCCTTGAAGGTGAGATCCTCTGACATGATCACTCCCAGGTCTTTGACATTAGTTTTCGCTCTATTGTGGGTTGGAATTAGTTTTGTACTCCGATGAGATTTTAATTTCTTCACGTTTTCCGTATCTGAGTAATTGAAATTTCTCATCATTGAACTTCATATTGTTTTCTGCAGCCCATTTAAAGATTTGGTTTATGTCTGCTTGGAGTCTTGCAGTGTCTTCAACGGTGGACACTGTCATACAGATTCGGGTGTCATCTGCAAGGAAGACACAGCACTGTGGCTTATATCCCTGTCAATGTCTGATATGAGGATGAGGAATAGGATGGGAGCAAGTACTGTGCCTTGTGGAACAGAGCTTTTCACAGTAGCTGCCTCAGACTTTACTCTGTTGACTACTACTCTTGTGTTCTACGTGTTAGGAAATTATAAATCCATCTACCAACTTTTCCTGTTATTCCTTTATCACGCATTTTGTGTGCTATTACACCATGGTCACACTTGTCAAAGGCTTTTGCAAAATCTGTGTATATAACATCTGCATTCTGTTTATCTTCCAGAGCATCCAGGACCTTGTCGTAGTGGTCCAGTAGTTGGGACAGACAGGAGCGGCCTGCTCTAAACCCATGCTGTCCTGGGTTGTGCAATTGATGGGTATCAAGATGGGTGGCGATCTTGCTTCTTAGAACCCTTTCAAAGATTTTTATGATATGGGACGTTAGCGCAATTGGTCTGTAGTTCTTTGCTATTGCTTTACTGCCCCCTTTGTGGAGCGGGGCTATGTCTGTTGTTTTTAGTAGCTGCGGGACGATCCCAGTGTCCATGCTCCCTCTCCATAGGATGTTAAAAGCATGTGATAGGGCTTCTTGCAGTTCTTGATGAACACGGAGTTCCATGAGTCTGGGCCTGGAGCGGAGTGCATGGGCATGTCATTTATTGCCTTTTCAAAGTCATTTGGCGTCGTGGTGATGTCAGAAAGGCATGCGTCTGTCAAGTTCTGTGGCACTCTCATAAAAAAATCATTTAGATTTTCGATTTTCAGTCTGGTTAGTGGCTCCAAAGACTGAGTCATACTGGGATTTAAGTAATCACTCATTTCCTTGCTGTCATCTGTGTAGGACCCATCCGGTTTAAGCTAGGGGAATAGCTTGGGTGATTTGACTTGAGTAATTGCTATAGGAAAAAGATATAGTAGAGGTAGTTGGATTGTAATTTAATGGTGGTATTAATTCTTGGGAACAAATTTGATTTCATAAATCCTTAGTGCATGATACAAGTAAGAGAATTGTTTTATGTGTGCATGATACAAGTAAGAAATAGTGTTTTATGTGTGCATGATACAAGTAAGAGAATAGTGTTTATGTGTGCATATCGTAAGAATAGGTGTTTCATGTGTATGATACAAGTAAGAATAGGTGTTTATGTGTCATGATACAAGTAAGAGCATAGGTGTTTTAGTGATGATACAGAGAATAGGTGTTTTATTTCATGATAAAGTAGAGAATAGGTGGTTTATGTGTGATGATACAAGTAAGAGAATAGTTTATGTGCATGATACAAGGAATAGGTGTTTATTTAAATGGGCATGATACAGAAGAAATAGGTGTTTATGTGTCATGATATAAACAAGGGTTTATGTGTGCATGATACAAGTAAGAGAATAGTGTTTATGTGTGCATGATACAAGTAAGAGAATAGTGTTTTAGGGCATGTCAGTAAGAACATTATGTTATGATACAAGTAAGAGAATGGTGTTTATGTGTGACATGATACAAGTAAGAGAATAGGTGTTTTATGTGATGATACATAAGAGAATGGTGTTATGTTGCATGATACAGAGAATAGGTGTTTTATGTGTGCATGATCAAGTTAGGCAGATAAGTAGAGATGGTTTTATGTGTGCATGATACAAGTAAGAGAATAGGTGTTTTATGTGTGCATGATACAAGTAAGAGAATAGGTGGTTTATGTGTGCATGATACAAGTAAGAGAATAGGTGTTGTTCATGTAGTAGCATGTATACAAGTAAGAGAATAGTGTAGTTTATGTGTGCATGATACAAGTAAGAGAATAGGTGTCTTTATGTGTGCATGATACAAGTAAGAGAATAGGTGTTTTATGTTTGTGCATGATACAAGTAAGAGTTCATAGATAGTAGGTGTTTATGTGTGCATGATACAAGTAAGAGAATAGGTGTTTATGTGTGCATGATACAAGAGAATAGTGTTTATGTGTGCATGATACAAGTAAGAGAATAGGTGTTTATGTGTCATGACAGTGAGAAAGGTGTTTATGTGCATGATACAAGTAAAGAATAGGTGTTTATGTGTGCATGTACAGAGATAGGTGTTTATGTGTCATGATACAAGTAAGAGAATAGGTGTTTATGTGTGCATGATACAAGTAAGAGAATAGTGTTTATGTGTGCATGATACAGTAAGAGAATAGGTGTTTTATGTGCATGATACAAGTAAGAGAATAGGTGTTTATGTGTCATGATACAAGTAAGAGAATAGGTGTTTATGTGTGCATGATACAAGTAAGAGAATAGGTGTTTATGTGTGCATGATAAAAAATTGTGCATGATACAAGAGAAATAGGTGTTTATGTGTGCATGATACAAGTAAGAGAATAGGTGGTTTATGTTGCATGATACAAGTAAGAGAATAGGTGTTTTATGTGCATGTAAGAGGAATAGGTGGTTTATGTGGAGATACAAGAAGAAAAGGTGTTTATGTGTCATGATACAAGTAGAGAATAGGTGTTTATGTGTGCATGATACAAGTAAGAGAATAGGTGTTTATGTGTGCATGATACAAGTAAGAAATAGGTGTTTTATGTGTGCATGATACAAGTAAGAGAATAGGTGTTTATGTGTGCATGATACAAGTAAGAGAATAGGTGTTTATGTGTGCATGATACAAGTAAGAGAATAGGTGTTTTATGTGTGCATGATACAAGTAAGAGAATAGGTGTTTAGTGTGCATGATACAAGTAAGAGAATAGGTGTTTTATGTGTGCATGATACAGTAGAGAATAGGTGTTTATGTGGATGATACAAGTAAGAGAATAGGTGTTTTATGTGTGCATGATACAAGAAGAATAGGTGTTTTTGTGCATGATACTAAGAGAATAGGGTTATGTGTGCATGATACATAAGAGAATAGGTGTTTTATGGCATGTAAGTAAAGAATAGTGTTTATGTGTATGATACAAGTAGAGAATAGGTGTTTATGTGCATGATACAGTAGAGAATAGGTGTTATGTGTGCATGATACAAGTAAGAGAATAGGTTTTATGTGCATG
>WNWK01017376.1:0-42597 GCA_009830355.1 Cherax destructor | reverse complement strand
TAGGTTGGTAGACAGCAGCCGCCCAGGGAGGTACTACCGTCCTGTGGTAGTAAGCTGGTAGACAGCAGCCGCCCAGGGAGGTACTACCGTCCTGCGGTAGTAGGTTGGTAGACAGCAGCCGCCCAGGGATGTACTACCGTCCTGTGGTAGTAGGTTGGTAGACAGCAGCCACCCAGGGAGGTACTGCCGTCATGTGGTAGTAGGTTGGTAGACAGCACCCGCCCAGGGAGGTACTACTGTCCTGTGGTAGTACGTTGGTAGACAGCAACCGCCCAGGGAGGTACTACCGTCCTGCCAAGTGAGTGTAAAACGAAAGCCTGTATTTTCTTTTACATGATGGAAGGATTGCTGGTGTCTTTTTACTGTCTCATAAACATGAAAGATTTCAGGTACGTCTTGCTACTTCTACTTACACTTAGGTCACACTACACATACATATACACATTTATGTATACACACTCATCTGAGTTTTCTTTGATTTTATATTAATAGTTGTTGTTTTTATTACTTTTCCTTTCATATCCATGGGGAAGTGGAATAAGAATCTTTCCTCCTTAAGCAATGAGTGTTGTAAAAGTCAACTAAAATGCCGGGAACAATGGACTAGTAACCCCTTTACCAGGCACTCCCCTGAAAATGATAATTTCGAAATGTATTTCATATGAGTGGATAGAGTAGCTCAATGTAAGGATAATGAGCCCATATAATTGAAATTTAAAAATAACTTTTCCGAATTGCCAATATTAAAGGACCGCATTTTTACGGTCCCGCCCGGTAAGGGTGTCAAATTCTGAATGTTGCAAATTTGCAATTGTTAATGAAACACCAAATAAGTATTTTTCTAATTGATTATACTAGTAGACAATATCAAAAACATAAATGGAACTTGTTTAAAAGCAATTTGTAAGTATAAAAAAATATAAACATATACCAAAAAGAAAGATGCACACATTGCAAAGGGATAAAACTTTCAAGTTACATATTCCTGAATTCCCTGAGTAAGAACAATCATTATAGATAACTAATTACTAGAATGAAAGGCTATGAAGCAATTTGTTTCCTTCTTGATGCATAGGTTAACTTTGCATGTTGAACAGAAAAATGAAGTTGTAACATGAGGTTTCTTTGTGCTGCAATACTTGCATGACAATGTCTTTCCTTGTGATGGCCAGTGAGGTAGCATGTTATCCAACCTCACACTGTCATCAGGCCTAGCTGCACGTTGGTACTGCATTGAAGATGGCAATTGCAAGGCTTGCAAACCATCATCACTGTTACCACTGGAAGTACTTGTTGAAGGTCTTGGATTTGATCTTATGTTGCTGCGTCCATACTTTTGTCCTTTGGATCAGTTGAACTTGCCCAATAATCATCTAGGGATGGGTATGAACAAATACCCATAAACAACAGAATACCTATGAACTGGATTATTTCACCATTAGTTACAAAAGTAGCATCTATGTTTTTTTGCTTGGCATACAAATTAGTTTGATATGTCATGCTTTCTATCATATTTGGGGTAAAAAACTGGCTAAAATAATCAAATGGACACTTAATTGCAAGAGGCTTTCATGTTGGTATACACTCAAAGAGTCATTATTGATATCTTCCTTCTTCCATGCAGCATCAGCTTGAACAGCAAGCACATCATGAAGAGCTTCTTCATCAGGGTACTCCTCGATCACAATACCTTTCTTTTTCTTGGCTAATTTAGGCTTTTTGATGGCCTATCTTCCTCCTCATCACTTGACACCTGTGCATCAGGTGGCAAGTATTCATCACCACTGTCAAGTAATTCCAGGTCAGGTGGCTCTGGATCTGAGTCACTTTCCTCCAAAATGCAGAGATATTTGGACTTTCTTTGAGGATTCACCATAGAACAATTTCTCATTGATCTGGAATGACAATAAGAATGTTCTGTACACACCCAGACCACTACAGAATTCATATATGCACTAGAAATTTTTATATAAATATTTATTTACTGAAATTTAAAATGTGGCCGTGACCGGCGGACCGTATTTTAACGGTCCTCTTTGTTGCACTTTTTCAATTGCATGGTACACTCATATTATGCATATGTAACTTCTGATATATATCTCAAAACATGCCTAAACTATTCATTTACACACTGGACACAACAATCAGTACTTACCGACATTGTAGAGAGTATAATCACAATGTATATGAGTGGAACTAGAGCAAAAATCAGGCTCAGGATTACGCCAAGCGAGAAGTGTTTACATTTTGGTCTCTCAACCAATGGGAAGCGAGCAGACGCGGTCTCACGCAGCTGGAGCGACTCGCAGAAGGCTTGTGATTGGTCAGAAATAGAGAACGGGAACCTAGATGCGCAGGGGGAGTAGGAGGACCGGCGCAAAAACCATGCTTTCAGGACCGTATTTTGACGGTCCTGCCCGGTAAAGAAAGAGATGATTGTAGATGTTATGAATGAGAAGAAGCTGGATGTCCTGGCTTTAAGTGAAACAAAGCTGAAGGGGGTAGGAGAGTTTCAGTGGCGAGAAATAAATGGGATTAGGTCAGGGGGTTTCTAATAGAGTTAGAGCTAAGGAAGGAGTAGCAGTAATGTTGAAGGATAAGTTATGGCAGGAAAAGAGGGAATATATATAAATGTGTCAATTCAAGGATTATGTGGTGTATAATAAGTGTTGGATGTGAAAAGTGGGTTATAGTAAGTGTTTATGGACCTGGAGAAGAGGGAAGTGTAGAGGAGAGAGAGAAATTTTGAGAAATGTTTAGTGAATGCGTGGGGAGTTTTGAACCAAGTGAGAGAGTACTTGTGGTTGGGGATCTTAATGCTGAAGTGGGTAAAAATGTTGTAGAGAGAGTAGTAGGCAAATTTGGGGTGCCAGGGGTAAATGAAAATGGGGAGCCTTTAATTGAGCTATGTGTAGAAAGACGTTTGGTAATAAGTAATACATATTTTATGAAAAAAAGGATAAATAACTATAAAGGATATGATGTAGCACGTTATGAAAGTAGTTTCTTAGATTATGTATTGGTGGATAAAAGGTTGATGGGTAGGCTTCAGGATGTACATGTTTATAGAGGGGAAACGGATATATGGGATCATTATCCAGTTGCAGCTACAGTTAGAGTAAGAGGTAGATGGGACAAAAGGAAAATCGCAACAGTAAGTAAGAGAGAGGTGAAAGTTTATAAACTAAGGGAAGAGGAAGTTAGGGTGAGATATAAGCAAATATTGGCAGAAAGGTGGGCTAGTGCAAGTATGGGTAGTGAAGGGGAGTGGTTGAACAGGGATGGGATAGTTGTTAAAATGCCGTATTAGAATGTGGTGCAGAAGTTTGTGGCTATAGGAGAGTGGGTGCAGTAGGAAAGAGGAGTGACAGGTGGAATGATGAGGTAAAGGGTGCGATAAAAGAGAAACAGGTAGCTTATGAAAGGTTTTTACAAAACAGAAGTGATATAAGAAGGGCAGAGTGGTGAGAGAGTGCAAAAGGAGAGCAAATGATAGAGTGGGAGAGGCACTGTCAAGAAATTTTGCTGAGAATAAGAATTTTTTTTGGAGTGAGATAAACAAGTTAAGAAAGCCTAGGGAATGAATGGATTTGTCCGTTAAAAACAGAGTAGGGGAGTTAGTAGATGGGGAGCTGGAGGTATTGGGTAGATGCCGGGAATATTTTGATGAACTTTTAAATGTTGATGAAGAAAGGGAGGCAGTAATTTCATGCACTGGTCAGGGAGGTACAACATCTTTTAGGAGTGAAGAAGTGGAGAATGTGAGTGTGGGGGAGGTGCGTGAGGAATTTCGTAGAATGAAAGGGGGTAAAGCAGTTGGAACTGATGGGATCATGAGAGAAATGTTAAAAGCAGGGGAGAATATAGTGTTGGAGTGGTTGGTGTTATTGTTTATTAAATGTATGAAAGAGGGGAAGGTACCTAGGGATTGGTAGAGAGCGTGTATAGGGGGACAAAAGAGATTGTAAAAGTTATTGGGGAATAAGTTTACTGAGTATACCAGGTAAAGTGTATAGTAAAGTGAAAGAATCAGAGGTAAAACAGAGAGCAGGATTGCAGATGAGCAAGGAGGCTTTAGAATGGGTGGGGGATGTGTAGATCAAGTGTTTACATTGAAGCATATATGTGAACAGTATTTAGATAAAGGTAGTGAAGTTTTTATTGCATTTATGGATTTAGAAAAGGCATACGATAGAGTGGATAGGAGAGCAATGTGGCAGAGGTTGGAAGTGTTTGAAATAGGTAGTAAGTTACTAAATGCTGTAAAGAGTAAAGCTCTGGTGTCGGGTCATCATGTGACTAAGACCTGCTTCAGGAAACACTTATTCTGCTTTCTGACGAAGCCTCCCTAACATAACGTAACCTAAGCAGCGTACACTGTGGTGGAGTAGAAATTATATCCGCGATCAAGGCAATGGTCACCGGTAGGCATTATATAGTTTGCAAAAATGTTATTGAATGAGACTGTTACGAGTAGCGTTGTACAGGGGTGAGTATTGGGTCCCCAGGGGTCAGTATTGGGTCCCCAGGGGTCAGTATTGGGTCCCCAGGGGTCAGTATTTGGTCTTCAGGGGTTCAGTATTGGGTCTTCAGGGGTTCAGTATTGGGTATTCAGCGGTCAGTATTGGGTCTTCAGGGGTTCAGTATTGGGTATTCAGCGGTCAGTATTGGGTCTTCAGGGGTTCAGTATTGGGTATTCAGCGGTCAGTATTGGGTCTTCAGGGGTTCAGTATTGGGTATTCAGCGGTCAGTATTGGGTCTTCAGGGGTTCAGTATTGGGTATTCAGCGGTCAGTATTGGGTCTTCTGGGGTTCAGTATTGGGTATTCAGCGGTCAGTATTGGGTCTTCAGGGGTCAGTATTCGGTCTTCAGAGGTCGTTATTTGGAAATATTTTTGGTCATTATTAGGAAGTATGCTTGGAATTCAGCTCTGAATGTTATTTGACGTCATCTTAAGGTCATCTTCCCACTTTCCCAGTTTTCATAACCATGTATTTTCTGAGACTGAATTCCAATAGGCACTTACATGACCAGTCATACAGTTTATCCAGGACCATTCGTTGTCTTCCATGCCTTCAACGGTTTATATTCTTTTAAGTAATTTTACATCATCTGAAAACAGGATGCTCGATCACCTTTTTCACTCAGATTTAAGAAAATTAGTGTTTAGCGTAAACCCGGATACAACGAGGTGAGTGCCGCAAATGGCTTCGTTTTTTCTTCTCGAACAACGCTGTCTACCCAGACAGAGTCATAACTTAACATCTCATGAGCGCAAAAAGCCCAGCAGCTGGGTTAAGTCCTGGTTTCATCTCTATCCTAGTGACGCTCCTCTCACAAAACCTGATATTCTTACTCTATCCCATCTTCCACACTCAACCAACAAGAAGGGATTTTTGTTTATATAATATTAAGCTCCCTCACTTTCTCTGTATGATTATCTTCTGTTGTACCTTACATAGTATACATCACAATGATACTGGTCTCTAGTTTAATACTTCCTGTGTCTCCTTCCTTAGACATTGGGTACTTTTGTTGTTTTCCAGATATCTGGCAGTTACCTTGTACCATTGACTCACTGAAAATTTTGTCGTACGGACTGGATGTGCCTGTGCTCCCTCTCACAGAATCCATAATGACACTTTATTAGGTCTAATTGTCTTCATGTATGCTGCTTATTGAGATGTTTCTTTACCAGTTTCCTCTTATGCATATGGTGTCCAGTACCTCTTGATTTCTTTCCTTTTGGAATGTCAGGTGTTCTCTTTCGTCTGAGATAACCTCCTTAAATAGTTTGTTTAACTCTCTTAGATTTGTCGCTTCTCATGTGCACTTCTTTCTCCTTTAGTCTCATTAGCAGGTTTTTTCCTGTCATATTTTTTCTAATGTGGCAAAGTCAGTTTTGTATCACATTTGGCTTCAAGTGCTACGTCATTCTCAGAGGTCACTCAGTATTTCTTGTCAGTCTTGCGGATGTTCATTTCTGGTTTATCTGCTCACATTTTTGAGATTTCATGTACTTGTGGTATTTTGAGTCGAAGGTATTCAGCTGTATGCTAACTTTATCCCGGGTACACTTGTGGTATGATCTTGATGGAAAAATGTTCATGTAGTCTCATGCACTGTATGTTGTCAGCGACCACAGGCCACCATAATTCTGATATCTCGTCCTGGCTTATGAGAGATATGAGTTTAAAAGTCTCACACATTGGCTAAGAAATATACAAATGTCGGTTAATATTTTACTCGTTCATGGCGTCGTAGCATCCTAAAAAAAAAATCTCCCGAATCTGGCACAACATGTAGTATGAAGGAAAATTCAATTATTTTCACAATACATACCATGGTGTTCCCGGGTATGAGATTGTATACAAGTAAAATATCGTCAATTCAATATTACATATACAAAAATTGCGCCAAGTATCCCTTATACGACATACAAAAGAATATCAATATATTAAACAACGATGTGGTGATGTACACAGGACCTTCACACGGTGGACCTGGAAGATTTCCGTCACGGTGGCACCAATGTCACTGCCTTGAGGATCGTTGACCCGGAGAACCAGCTGGTGCAGAGGGTCATTCAGGACTGGGTGTTCGGAGAGCTTCGTTACGGTCGCACCCTCGAACCTCACTCCAGTACACTAAAGGTGAGTATTACTCCTTTCCTCACATTACGTCATTAATTTTCTCATAAAGCAGCCAAAGCCATGTTTTAACGCATCGTGTACGTTTGCAAAAACTATATATTTTTAATTTTCTTCATAGATTAGGTTAGTTCACAACAAATTTGCGAATTAGGAAACAGCACCGCTAAGTCTGGCAAAGAGGAAACTTTGTAATCTGTACGATTGTCATTAGTGGTGGAGAATGGATTTGTTTTCCCCTTCCAGTTAGTGTTAGTGCTGTCTTCAGGAAAAAATGTGTTCTTGAGCAGGTGTAGGAGCGTCTCATGAAGACATGGTCAGTGCTGCCTGTTATCCCATTACCAGGACCAGGCAAAACAACCAATTTACCAGGAGCAGACAAACCACACAATTCCTGTGTAAGGGAGGCAAGGAGAGTTGTTCTGGTACTCACCTAGCTCTGGTTGCAGGGGTCGATTCACAGCTCTTGGCCCCGCCTCTTTACTGGTAGCTACTAGGTCACTCTCCCTACTTCATGAGCTTTATCATACCTCTTCTTAAAGCTATGTATAGATCCTGCCTCCACTTCATCACTTCCCAGACTATTCCACTTCCTGAAAACTCTGACTGAAGAAATACTCCCTAACATCCCTGTGATTCATTTGAGTCTTCAACTTCCAATTGTGACCGCTTCTTGCTGTGTCCCATCTCTGGAACATTCTTTCTCTGTCCACCTTGTCGACTTCTCTCAGTATTTTATGTCTCCCCTCTCTCTGTCCTACAGTGTCGTAAGGTCGATTTCCCTTGACCTCTTCTCGTAGGACATGTCCAGAAGATCCGGGACTAGTTTTGCTGCAAACCTTTGCATTTTCTCTAATTTCCTTACGTGCTTGGCTAGGTGTGGGTTCCAAACTGGTGCTGCATACTCCAATATGGGCCTGACGTACACGGTGTACAGGGTTCTCAACGATTCAGGTTTGCTAGGCGCCCATATGCTGCAGCAGTTATTTGGTTGATATGCGCCTCAGGAGATTTGCTCTGTGCTATAATCACCCCAATATCCTTTTCCTTGAGTGAGGTTTGTAGTCTCTGGCCCCCTAGAATGTACTCCGTCTGCGGTCTTCTTTGCCCATTCCCAATCTTCATGACTTTGCACCCGGTGGGGTTGAACTCCATGAGCCAGTTTCTGGACCAGGCCTGCAGACTTTGTAGTTCTGCTTGGTCCTCATCCGATTGAATTTTTCTCATTAACTTCACAGGTCGCTCCTGCCTCTCACAACTGCTAGATCACTATGATATGGTCTTAGATGCACTGGAAAACAAACAGAATGCAGATGTAGTGTACACAGATTTTGCGAAAGCCTTTGACAAGTGCGATCGTTGTGTAATAGCACACAAAATGCGTGCTAAAGGGATAACTGGCAAAGTAGGCAGATGGATCTTCAACTTTCTAACCAATCGAACACAAAGCGTAGTGGTAAACAGAGTTAAAGCGGATGCTGCCATAGTGAAGAGCTCTGTCCCACAAGGCACAGTACTCGCACCTATCCTGTTCCTCATTCTCATATCAGACATAGACAGGGATGTAAACCATAGCACTGTATCATCCTTTGTAGATGATACTAGGATCTGCATGAGAGTGTCATCCATTGAGGACACGACAAATCTCCAAGAAGATATAAACCAAGTTTTCCAATGGGCAACAGAGAATGTGAAGGTTGTTACTCAGTCCTGGTTCAATCTTGAACCCAAGATGAATCAAGGCTGGTTCCTCCTTAGGAAAATTATAAGAATAGAAAAAAAGACAATAATAACAATGAAAATAAGCACTTTATTTAATAGAATGTTTATGAAAATACGTAATAAATACTTTAAACATGAATCTCAAATCCTATCTTAAAGAAAATGGAAAATGAAAATAGAAAAATAAAACTAAGTTGAAGCTAATTTGTACAGATGGAAGTTGGTTAATGTACGTGTCGATGTTCTTGACACTGAAGCCGGATTAATACTTTTCTGAACTCCTTGCTGGAGTGTCAACAACCACTCAAGCGACGGATGTTTCCAAAACCCACTCAGTTGACATATGTTTCTAAAGACACGTTAGAAACTCCAGTAGTTGACAATGTACCAGGGACTCAGGTGTCGTCCATGGGTGAATCAGTTGCCTGGGTTTTGTCTCTAGTTGAACCACAGTTGAAGGGAGGGGACAGGGGGGTGGACAGTTGGAGATTCCGTCTCTGTCTCACTTGAGATAACTCCTTCCAATCTCACTCTGCTTTGAACCAGATGACCCGTGCTGGTTCATAAGGTTGGGAAAAATTACAAGACAATTACTCACCACTCTAATAATCATTCTCATAGTAGGCATAAGGCCTTTAAAAGAAATGGTGAGACTGAAACAATTTACTTTACAATAAGCCAAGGCAGGGCAGAGCAGAATTAAGTTCCTAAAATCACGAGTGAAGCTCTTAACAAACATAAAATAAGACAGAAGTAGTGGTGAAGACTTACAGTGGAGTCGGGAGTGGTCAGTCGAGTGAATAACCCGTGGCCGGAGCCTAGCACTTCACCTCTCACCGGGTAGAAAAAGGGGGAATAGCGGGAGCTAGACAGTCACCCCACCTTAACAAGCAGACTACCGCCCAACTATCACTATACATACCTTCACACTTTCATTACTCCCATCTATGGACTTTTCCCTCACAGAGAACAATATGATGTTCAATGAAGACAAATTCCAACTACTCCGTTATGGAAAACTGGAGGAAATAATAGCTAGGACTGAGTATACTACAAACTCTAATCACATAATAGAGCGGAAAAGTAATGTGAAAGACCTGGGTGTGGTAATGTCCGAAGACCTCACCTTCAAGTACCACAACAATGCCACTATCACATCTGTGAGGAATCTGATAGGATGGATAATGAGAACAATCAAGACAAGGGATGCTAAGCCAATGATGATCCTTTTTAAATCACTTGTTCTCTCTAGGCTAGAATACTGCTGTACATAAACATCTCCATTCAAGGCAGGTGAAATTGCAGATCTAGAGAATGTACAGAGAACCTTTACTGCACGTATAAGTTCCATCAAACACCTTAACTACTGGGAACGCCTGGAAGCACTAGACTTATATTCACTGGAGCGCAGGCGAGAGAGATATATCATAATCTACACCTGGAAGATTCTGGAGGGATTGGTTCCTAATATGCACACATAAATCACGCTATACGAAAACAATAGACTTGGCAGACTGGTACACTAAGAGAAAACACAATAAGTGTCCGGGGCCCAAGACTGTTCAACAGCCTCCCACCAGCCATAAGGGACATTACCAGTAGACCCCTGGTTGTCTTCAAGAAGGAGCTGGACAGATACCTAAAGTCAGTGCAAGATCAGCCGGGCTGTGGTTCGTACGTTGGACTACGTGAAGCCAGCAGTAACAGCCTCGTTGATCAGGACCAGATCCACCGGGAGGCCTGATCATAGATCAGGCCGCGGGGACGTCGATCCCCGGAATACTCTCCAGGTAGACTCCAGGTAGGTATCTGCAAGCGTGTGTGATGGAAGGAAGGAGGTTGTTCTTGTGTGATGGAAGGAAGGAGGTTGTTCTTGTGTGATGGAATGAAGGAGGTTGTTCTTGTGTGATGGAAGGAAGGAGGTTGTTCTTGTGTGATGGAAGGAAGGAGGTTGTTCTTGTGTGATGGAATGAAGGAGGTTGTTCTTGTGTGATAGAAGGAAGGAGGTTGTTCTTGTGTGATGGAATGAAGGAGGTTGTTCTTGTGTGATAGAAGGAAGGAGGTTGTTCTTGTGTGATGGAAGGAAGGAGGTTGTTCTTGTGTGATGGAAGGAAGGAGGTTGTTCTTGTGTGAGGGAATGAAGGAGGTTGTTCTTGTGTGATGGAAGGAGGGAGGTTGTTCTTGTGTGATGGAAGGAAGGAGGTTGTTCTTGTGTGATGGAAGGAAGGATGCTGTTCTTGTGTGATGGAAGGAAGGAGGTTGTTCTTGTGTGATAGAAGGAAGGAGGTTGTTCTTGTGTGATGGAAGGAAGGAGGTTGTTCTTGTGTGATGGAAGGAAGGAGGTTGTTCTTGTGTGATGGAAGGAAGGAGGTTGTTCTTGTGTGATGGAAGGAAGGAGGTTGTTTTTGTGTGATGGAAGGAAGGAGGTTGTTCTTGTGTGATAGAAGAAAGGAGGTTGTTCTTGTGTGATGGAATGAAGGAGGTTGTTCTTGTGTGATGGAAGGAAGGCGGTTGTTCTTGTGTGATAGAAGGAAGGAGGTTGTTCTTGTGTGATGGAAGGAAGGAGGTTGTTCTTGTGTGATGGAAGGAAGGCGGTTGTTCTTGTGTGATAGAAGGAAGGAGGTTGTTCTTGTGTGAAGGAAGGAAGGAGGTTGTTCTTGTGTGATGGAAGGAAGGATGTTGTTCTTGTGTCATGTCTGTATATTGGCTGCTGCATCTAATAAAGCAAACGAAACAATTGGTGAATATAATCTCTCTTGGCGCAGATTTTGTTGAATTCTGAACAATAACTGAAGAACACATCTTCTGGGAGGAACCAAACTTTTAGTGTTGATGGGTTTTCCTCAAAGTGAAAAAATGCTTTGATTTTAGGTTGTGTAAGTTTAATGCACCAACATTATTGTTGAAATTGGTTACAGTCTTTCACTTTAATGGCATTCTAGCTATATTCTGCATATTGTACTTGTATGTACCCATAACATCTGTCTGCCAATAACACCATTGCAAATTGTTTTTAACATTTTGTACCCCAAATCTTTAATAAAACCTTATTTTTCATACTTAGTAACTTGTTAATTACTAATATACTTACTTAGCTACCTACCTACCTACTTACTTTTCTACTTAATCAGTTACTTGCTTTTGTACTTAACCCTTAAACACTGGCCATTCTTTCTTATTGGAAAGTTGAAGTAATTTTGAAATTTGTAAGTCGCATTTTGCCTTTTTTGAAGAAATTTGGAAAATTGCAAAACTACTTTTCACGCAATAATCTCTGAGTGATAACTTGATAACGCAACTTCTGATAGGCCTTAACATAATGCGTTAGTGTATTTTAGAATACTGTCTCTCTTAGATAACAAGAGAATGCCTCTTCAGTTAAGTTTCAAAGCAAGTGTTTCTTAGTCAGTGTCAGAATAAACTTTGGACTCTGTATACGCTAATTTTCATTGTTTATGGAAGCTTGTAAATGCATGTGATGGCTTGTGAACGCCTCTTGTGACTCACTTTAAATCTTCAGTGCTGATATTTAACGGCATGAAAGCTTATGTTGCACTCTTGCTATAGCGGCTGGGGTTATATTATACGAGGATGTTTCTTGGATTATGCAGCGACTGTAACATCGAATAGATATAGTGGTACCAGGTTATGGATATTCTTCTTGATTTAGGGTTTTAGGATATATATAACATTATTAGATACCTCTGAAGAAAGATTCCTAAGTGGTTGCCAGAGATGTTTTTCACTTCAGTCCTCCAACTTTTCGTTTTTATTTTTCGCTCATTACAGGAGGCATCATTCAAGAGGCTTCAGATTTTTAATCTTGATGTACGGTAACTAGGCCAAAATTCTTGGAACAATTTACATTTACAGGTGTCTTTTGACTAAATTACTAAACCCATTCCCGGCATCCCCTGTGGAATAATTTTAAATTTTCGAAATGATGTCTCTTAATTCAACAATGCCAGAGGGAAAGTCAGGTGTGTAGGAGCAGATCTACAAAGTTTATGTGTAAAATATTGTGAAATTTTCTTTCCTGTTAAGTCACATATTTGAGTATCTCTTCTGAATGGATTCAGTACAGTGGTATCTTGACTTACGAGTTTAATTCATTACGTGACTCAGCACATAAGTCAATTTGCTTGTGTATCAAATCAATTTTCCTCATTAAAATTAATTGAAATGCCATTAATCTGTTCCAGCCCCAAAAAAACACCACAATTTTTTTCGTCATAAACTCAGTCACTTAACTACTCCACCCACCACCTTCACTACTCCACCCACCACCTTCACTACTCACCCACCACCATCACTCCCACCCACCACCATCACTACTCCACCCACCACCACACTTCCACCACCACCTTCCCACCACTCACCCACCACCTTCACTCTCCACCCACCACCTTCACTACTCACCACCACCTCACTACTCCACCCACCACCATCACTACTCCACCCACCACCTTCACTACTCCACCCACCACCTTCACTACTCCACCCACCACCTATCACTTTACTCCACCCACCACCATCACTACTCCACCCACCACCTCACTACTCCACCCACCACCTTCACTACTCCACCCACCACCTCACTACTCCACCCACCACCTCACTACTCCACCCACCACCTCACTACTCCACCCACCACCTTCACTACTCCACCCACCACCTCACTCTCACCCACCACCTCCTACTCCACCCACCACCTTCACTACTCCACCCACCACCATCACTACTCCACCCACCACCTTCACTACTCCACCCACCACCTTCACTACTCCACCCACCACCATCACTACTCCACCCACCACTATCACTACTCCACCCACCACCTTCACTACTCCACCCACCACCTTCACTACTCCACCCACCACCTTCATTACTCCACCCACCACCATCACTACTCCACCCATCACCATCACTACTCCACCCACCACCATCACTACTCAACCCACCACCTTCACTACTCCACCCACCACCTTCACTAGACCCACCACCATCATTACTCCACCCACCACCATCACTACTCCACCCACCACCTTCACTACTCCACCCACCACCTTCACTACTCCACCCACCACCATCACTACTCCACCCACCACCATCACTACTCCACCCACCACTATCACTACTCCACCCACCACCATCACTACTCCACCCACCACCATCACTACTCCACCCACCACCATCACTACTCCACCCACCACCATCACTACTCCACCCACCACCTTCACTACTCTACCCACCACCTTCACTACTCCACCCACCTCCTTCACTACTCCACCCTCCACCATCACTACTCCACCCACCACCTTCACTACTCCACCCACCACCTTCACTACTCCACCCACCACCTTCACTACTCCACCCACCACCTTCACTACTCCACCCACCACCATCTCTACTTCACCAACCACCCTCACTACTCCACCCATCACCTTCAGTACTCCACCCACCACCTTCACTACTCCACCCACCACCTTCACTACTCCACCCACCACCATCACTACTTCACCCACGACCTTCACTACTCCACCCACCACCTTCACTACTCCACCCACCACCATCTCTACTTCACCCACCACTATCACTACTTCACCCACCACTATCACTACTCCACCCACCACCATCACTACTTCACCCACCACCTTCACTACTCCACCCACCACCTTCACTACTCCACCCACCACCATCTCTACTTCACCCACCACTATCACTACTCCATCCACCACCATCACTACTCCACCCACCACTATCACTACTCCACCCATCACCATCAGTATTCCACCCACTGAAGGAACCTCCGTGAGGCCTTTCTTAATGTTACCTCCTCCCTGGATTTATACGAGGACCAAACAAGGGACGATGTGCCTCCCTGCAATCTGGGATTAGTGTGGGAGTATTATCCTTCCTGTTATGTCTTGGAAGAGCATGTGGGATGGGACCAAGTACCTGACATTCCTCTGGGTACAGAGTTGGATTTGACTTCGGATACGCCGTCTACTAGTGGCGGCATATCTGAAGCTCGATCGTAACTCAGATTTTGGCTCACAACTCAAAGCAAAATATTGACCGCGTGACGGCTCGTAACTTGGAAAACTCGTAAATTGGGGCACTGGTAAGTCAATGTACCACTGTATTTAATAACTGACGCATTGTTGAGCTAAGAAAATGTCCCTTAAGTTCAGTGCATGTGTAGGCAAATTAGTGAATTAATCGTTGGATCCCGTACGATAACTGAAGAATTCTTCAGATTGGCCTCAAACTTTCTTGCCTGGTAAGTTTTCTGTGTAACTTTCAGTTTGAAAATTTTGTTAAGTATATAGTGGTACTCATTTGCTTTCAATAACTTATGAATGTCTCATCTGATCAATTTCAAAATATTAACGCTGACTCAATCAATAAGAGGAATGACACCGTTTATGGTGCAATTTTTGGAACTTGGAATAGACAGAATCAGAGGAATTAGTGGAAAGTCCCTTATCTGATAGGTATCAAACTTTCATTGTTGTTTATAAACTACAGTGGAACCTCGGTTTTCGTCATTAATTAGTTCCAGAAAGTCTGACGAAAACCGAATTCAAAGAAAACTGAAGCAATATTTCCCATAAGAAATAATGTAAATCCAATTAATCCATTCCAGACACCCAAAAGTATTAACAAAAAATACATTTTATAGAGAACAGATATAGTTTTACATACAGAAAACAATGAGAAATGAATATAAAGGACTATTGAAATGGATAAATGAACATTTAATATCACTTTTACTTTTATTGAAGACGCTTGTTGGCGTATGGAAGACCCGAGGAGGGGAGAGGGAGGAGAGGTTATTGGTTGGAAGGGAAATCCCCCTCCATAAGGACTTCAGGTATCAAGTCCCTATCCGGGATTATGTCTTTCACTGGCACTGGACCCCTGTCGCCCAAAAAATCTGTCCAGAGAGGTTTGTTTCTGGTGTCTCTTTAAAATTTGAATAAAATGGGACAAGACATTGTCATTGAACATGTTGCAGACAGCTTGCAACAGCTTTGTTAGGGTGATATTTATCCATAAAACTTTGCAACTCACTCCACTTTGCACAAATGTCCTTAATCACTCTTGAATTCTATCATATTTCTCGCTTTCTTTATCAAAGGGCTGGCACTCGGAACATTCTTTGGCCCCAAGGTGGCTTATTTAGCAGTCGCACTCAATAAACAAGCACAAAAAAACAAAGGATTATTACGAAATGTTTCAGATGAACGTGCAGGGTAATGCTCACTCGACGAGAAACAAAGCCAGACTGACTCAATGTGTGGGATGCTTTGTGTGGGCGGGGTCAGGCAGACACGTTCGGTACGGCAGACAGACGAAAACGGAGGTGATGAACGAAAACCAGGACAAAATTTTGATGAAAAAAGTCGTCAAAAACCGAATTAAACGAAAACTACGGAAACCGAAAACCGAGGTTCCACTGTATGTTAAAATAATACATTGCTCTCATTTTGAGCTTATTACTTTGAAGTGGTCTATTTTTATTAAAAGAATCGTTTTATTAAAAAAATCATGATGAGGCCTGGCCTGGTCATGGACCAGGTTGTGGGAGCATTGGCCCCCAAAACAATCTCCAGGTATACACCCTCCAGGTATACACCCTCTAGGTATACACTCTCCAGGTATACACTCTCCAAAGTATACACCTCCAGGTATACACAATACAGGTATACACTCTCCAGGTATACACCCTCCAAGGTATACACCCTCCATGTATACACTCCAAGTATACACTCCCTAGGTATACACCCTCCAGGTATAGACTCCAGGTATACACCCTCCAGGTATACACCCTTTAGGGTATACACTCTCCAGGTATACATCCTCCAAGGTATACACCTCCAGGTATACACCTCCAAGGTTTTCACCCAACAGGTATGCATTCTCCAGTTATACACCCTCCAGGTATACACCCTCCAAGGTATACACCCTCCAGGTATGCACCCTCCAGGTATACACTCTCCAGGTATACACCCACCAGGTATACACTCTCTAGGTATACTCCGTCCAAGGTATACACTCTCCAGGTATACACTTTCCAGGTATTCACCTCCAGGGTGTCTATAGGAGTCTATTAAAAGACTACAGTTAAATTAATCATATGATTAACGCTGTAGAAAGTGTAAATTAAGCAGACATGTATGTTTACATATCATGTTAACAGGTCTCTCAGATTCCCAACTCTCCAGCGTCTTTACATTACATTCTCCTCATCTCAAAATTTAAGAAGAATAACAATTTACTGGAAATCAATTAAGGCATTGCTTGACTTTCTTACTTGGTTTCCCACACATGTAGTTAGGTGCATTTTTCTTGTTTTCCCTGTAACTCTAAGATTTATCTTGATAACTTAAGAACACCTTATTCGGTCGGCTTCTAAAATTCAACCTTGATTAACTATAATTCGGGTGATATTCTTGTAACATTTGGTATGTGAATGTAAAATCCGTTCATTGATATACAGATCATTCACCGTCTCTCTTTATCAAGAAGGGAACCTTTTATAGTCCCTCTGGGACTATAAACTGGACACATGAATTTATTGAAATTATCTCTAATCAAGAGGGGAACTCGTTTTCATCTTTAAGTAAGTAATAGGATCGCCCTAACTCCTTCCCAAGGGGAGTGCGGAGATGAAATATGTAACTGTAAGTTCCAGACTTGAGGTGGCTGGTTCACAGCTGCTCGTAAGTTCCAGACTTGGGGGTGGCTGGTTCACAGCTGCTCGTAAGTTCCAGACTTGAGGGTGGCTGGTTCACAGTTGCTCGTAAGTTCCAGACATGAGGGTGACTGGTTCACAGCTGCTCGTAAGTTCCAGACTTGAGGGTGGCTGGTTCACAGCTGCTCGTAAGTTCCAGACTTGAGGGTGACTGGTTCACAGCTGCTCGTAAGTTCCAGACTTGGGGTGGCTGGTTCACAGCTGCTCGTAAGTTCCAGACTTGAGGTGGCTGGTTCACAGCTGCTCGTAAGTTCCAGACTTGAGGTGGCTGGTTCACAGCTGCTCGTAAGTTCCAGACTTGAGGTGGCTGGTTCACAGCTGCTCGTAAGTTCCAGACTTGGGGTGACTGGTTCACAGCTGCTCGTAAGTTCCAGACTTGAGGTGGCTGGTTCACAGCTGCTCGTAAGTTCCAGACTTGGGGTGACTGGTTCACAGCTGCTCGTAAGTTCCAGACTTGAGGGTGGCTGGTTCACAGCTGCTCGTAAGTTCCAGACTTGGGGGTGACTGGTTCACAGCTGCTCGTAAGTTCCAGACTTGAGGGTGGCTGGTTCACAGCTGCTCGTAAGTTCCAGACTTGAGGGTGGCTGGTTCACAGCTGCTCGTAAGTTCCAGACTTGAGGGTGGCTGGTTCACAGCTGCTCGTAAGTTGCAGACTTGAGGGTGGCTGGTTCACAGCTGCTCGTAAGTTCCAGACTTGAGGGTGACTGGTTCACAGCTGCTCGTAAGTTCCAGACTTGAGGGTGACTGGTTCACAGCTGCTCGTAAGTTCCAGACTTGGGGGTGACTGGTTCACAGCTGCTCGTAAGTTCCAGACTTGAGGGTGGCTGGTTCACAGCTGCTCGTAAGTTCCAGACTTGAGGGTGGCTGGTTCACCGCTGCTCGTAAGTTGGAACGATAACTGTTTAGCCTCACTTCCAATAATTCTTAAAAAGAAAACTGTGACTCATACGGCAAAACTCACAAAAATAAAAATTCCCAAGAATGAACCAATCTATAAAGTGCTAGGAGCACACACAAATCCTTTCAGTGTGTATAAGAATTTTAGTTGCTCTACAAGCAATAAATTTTAAAAGTGTTTTCTTACCAGCTTCAAAGTTTGGAGCAGCAGCAGCAGCAGCAGCAGCAGCAGCAGACTGACACTTTAGTCATGTGTATAAATACTGGTTTCCTTCTTATAATTTCTGATTCATGAATATTATTTTGAATTAAATAAGTGGAGTAGGCTTTGGGGTTCTTGATCCAACGAAATAGACTTATCCTCCTGTTCCTTGTTCGAAACTGAATGCCTCCCATTTTCCATGTGCTATATATCCCCTACGGGTTTAGCGCCTCTCCCTGCATAAAATAATGTGAACGACATGAACATTTAAGAAGATTTGATTTGATTAGCTTATTCAAGGTTAAATCTAGGTAAAAACTCCATTATGTACCTATAAGATGTACTGCACTCAGTGTACTGAGGTTAGTGTAAAATAACCCAGTATAAAATAACCCAGTATAAAATAACCCAGAAGGGGCAACTTAGTTACGTAACTACCAGATTTAAAAAAAAAAAAGCTTTCCTATTCCTGTGAAGGAGTAAGTTTAAGCGAGTTTGTGATATAATTAACATGGCCGACGCTCTCTGTACAGTGTTATGTAACCCATTCCTGGAGTGAGTTCATTAACTGAAGAATCTCACTTAGATGACGAGTGAGAGTGGAACTGAAGTGAAGAACATGTTACAAAATTACTTGAGTATTTATTGTTTAATGTATTCAGGAGGTAAAGGTTCAATCAGAAGGGATGATAGAACACCTGAGGGTATGGGAGGCAGTCATGTTTGATCCATGGTAGGGAAGGTCAGGTTGATTTCCATTAAAGCTGAACTCTTCACAGACGACAATGAACCTCCCATGAAAAAGTTTAACTCTATTGAACCACTTCAGTTTTCAGTGCTCATACAAGTTACATTCTGGAACATATCCAGGAAGATTAGTCTGTGTAGAAGCAAATTAATCAATGTTCTATCATAGTTGAAATCGTTTGCTATCACGTGGCAACTCGAGAATGATATTAAATTTTAATTTTATGAAAATTCAATAATAATGTGATTCATATATATATATATATATATATATATATATATATATATATATATATATATATATATATATATATATATATATATATATATTATATATATATATATATATATATATATATATATATATATATATATATATATATATATATATATATATATATATATATATAGTTTCTAAAGAGCAATGTGTATCCTTACATAATGTCTTTTTATAAAAGAATAACTTGGGTGACTTTCAAAAAATCGATCTATTAGTTTCCACAACATCAAGGTAGAAAATTAACCTGAAAAATAGCATAGACATATACACACAAGTCTATGTGTACACATATTTTTCATATATTGTTTATGGCTTAAGAGATACATGGATACCTTTCTGGGATCACGCAGCGGCCGAGACACATCTACATGATACTCAACTACAAGGATATGAAAACAAATTTTGATATAGTTTTACCAGACAATGTAAAGAGTTATTACCGACAAATATACTTCTCACATACACTTTCCTATCCCAATCTGTCTTTTTCTCCTCCACTATCTGTCTCTTCACCAGCCTCTTGTCTTCAGCGTACTGGTCCAGATCTGTCTCACGCCTCTTGTCTTCAGCGCACTGGTCCAGATCTGTCTCACGCCTCTTGTCTTCAGCGCACTGGTCCAGATCTGTCTCACGCCTCTTGTCTTCACCGTACTGGTCCAGCTCTGTCTCACGCCTCTTGTCTTCAGCGTACTGGTCCAGCTGTCTCACGCCTCTTGTCTTCACCGTACTGGTCCAGCTCTGTCTCACGCCTCTTGTCTTCAGCGTACTGGTCCAGCTCTGTCTCACGCCTCTTGTCTTCAGCGTACTGGTCCAGCTCTGTCTCACGCCTCTTGTCTTCAGCGCACTGGTCCAGATCTGTCTCACGCCTCTTGTCTTCACCGTACTGGTCCAGCTCTGTCTCACGCCTCTTGTCTTCAGCGTACTGGTCCAGCTGTCTCACGCCTCTTGTCTTCAGCGTACTGGTCCAGCTGTCTCACCTTCTCTTACGGTACATCCTCCAATTTCCTATGTGGCGTCTCTCCTAAACATTGAGAGTCATGAAAGAGTCGACATTTTTCATGTGTCAACAATAGTGGCTGGTGTGTGTGTTAAGGGGCGGGGGGATTGTAGGGAAGAAGGGAAGGAGAGGGAGGGAAAGGGAGGGAGTTCTGCGAGACTTCTTACCGCACCTCCTCTCTCTACGTCAGTTGTTTCTTGATGTGAAGGAGCTGACGTTTACAACGACGTTCAATGATGAGGACGAGAATGAAATACGTTTAGTGGTAAGGGTGCGACTGGTGATAGTACCAATACTGGTAGTAGTGGTGATAGTACCAATACTGGTAGTTGTGGTGATAGTACCAATACTGGTAGTTGTGGTGATAGTACCAATACTGGTAGTAGTGGTGATAGTACCAATACTGGTAGTAGTGGTGATAGTACCAATACTGGTAATTGTGGTGATAGTACCAATACTGGTAGTAGTGGTGATAGTACCAATACTGGTAATTGTGGTGATAGTACCAATACTGGTAATTGTGGTGATAGTACCAATACTGGTAGTAGTGGTGATAGTACCAATACTGGTAATTGTGGTGATAGTACCAATACTGGTAGTTGTGGTGATAGTACCAATACTGGTAATTGTGGTGATAGTACCAATACTGGTAGTTGTGGTGATAGTACCAATACTGGTAGTTGTGGTGATAGTACCAATACTGGTAATAGTGGTAGTTGTGGTGATAGTACCAATACTGATAGTAGTGGTAGTTGTGGTAGTTCTGGTGATAGTACCAATACTGGTAGTAGTGGTGGTAGTTGAGGTGATAGTACCAATACTGGGGTAGTGGAAGTTGTGGTTATAGTACCAATACTGGTGGTAGTGGTGATAGTACTAATACTGGGAGTGGTGGTAGTTATGGTGATAGTACTAATACTGGGGTAGTGGTAGTTGTGGTGATAGTTCCAATACTGGGGTAGTGGTAGTTGTGGTTATAGTACCAATACTGGTGGTAGTAGTGATAGTACTAATACTGGGGTAGTGGTAGTTGTGGTAGTTCTGGTGATAGTACCAATACTGGTAGTAGTGGTGGTAGTTGAGGTGATAGTACCAATACTGGGGTAGTGGAAGTTGTGGTTATAGTACCAATACTGGTGGTAGTGGTGATAGTACTAATACTGGGGTAGTGGTAGTTGTGGTGATAGTACCAATACTGGTAGTTGTGGTGATAGTACCAATACTGGTAGTTGTGGTGATAGTACCAATACTGGTAATAGTGGTAGTTCTGGTGATAGTACCAATACTGGTAGTAGTGGTGGTAGTGGTGATAGTACTAATACTGGGAGTGGTGGTAGTTGTGGTGATAGTACCAATACTGGGGTAGTGGTAGTTGTGGTGATAGTACCAATACTGGTACTTAGCTGATAACTGTTTAATCAGTTCCTCATTACCTCTCAGTAAAGTTCTAAGATGTTTATTAAACTTACTATTAAGGGGCTCGAAAGTTTCCCTATCTTCTAATAACATATTCATGTTTCCACTGTAATCTACATTGTCCATGATTACGAAGCATTTGCAAATGAGATAGAATTTTTCAAGTGTAAATTATGATATATGTGTCTCGCTTGTGTTGGAGGATGATCAGTCATGAGTGATTTGCTCATTCTTGTTCAGAAAGTTCTTACTATCCAGCCAGTCATTTTCTAGTCGTTCCCAAAGATCAGTATTATAGTCCTTGATGAATGAGACACTTTGGCAACACTTGAGTGTTGCACAAGTGTTCAAGTGTCACAAAGTGTTGGGCACAAGTGGAAATCCTCATTCATCAATCTGTAAGTTTTCTAAACCATTTATATTATATTCCTCGATTATATGTTTCTCTCGGGTCTCCTTTTCTCTTAAATATCTCTTTCTTACATTAGAAGTCGCTGATTATTAGTTTCAGCGGCAGGATTAAGCCGTCTGTTTCCCACTGACATTTTGTAGTACAGTTATAATTATAATTAGTCTGTCATATCAACATGACCAACACACATGTCTTCATCTGTTACTTGTCAGTCAAGTATTATTCCCTTAATTTGAAGTAACACTGATGTCTTAATGCAGAAGGTACCTATGACTATATTACTCTAAATTTTATTGACATGTTCAATATGTGTGAGGAGGGCTGAGAAGAACCTGTCTAGTATTTTCCAGTAGGCCTGCATGTTGGTCCGTCTCCTGTGAAAACATCTCAGATTACCATATCTCACTTTTGGTCCAATATATATGTATAAAGCTCATCTCTTTACCTTTTCTTCTGAGTGAACATTGTTATGGAACTGAACTTTTATCAAGTTTTAAAGACTGAACACTAACTGTTCAACTGTGTCTAGTATATTAACCACCTGTATATTCCACCGAAGAAGTGTACTGCGCAACCACAAGTTGCACATGTGTTTTATTCAACAATATTTTGTAAAGACAAGTGAAACCTGTCTTGGTGAGAGTGTCAGTTCCTCCCATCAAGTATTACCAATCTGAATATTATATTATTTATTTCTTGTCTCACCGTCCGACGGTTGATCTGTGCTGTCGCTAACTCAAACTCATTATTACTCATATACCATTTTGAATTTGATGCTTTATTATTCATGTAGCTGCATTATGATATTTTGATGATGGTCGTGGAGGTGACTCACTAACACAGTTTCCCAAACTTTCTTCTCTGGACCGAACTTTCGGTATAAAAATTTGCTCGGCCACACCGAATTTTTTTACTGATATCAAATATATTAAAAACCCAATAAAAAACTCCTAGCAGTGTTTGATTCATAACATAGAACACAACTGCTTTATAATATGATCAAGGGGCATCCAGAAAGTATATCACAATGCAGCTATATAAAAAACATGATTCATTCCCAAAATATAGTTATTGACGAGCCTCTTACATGTGTAAGAGAGAACGCATTATGCTAGAGGTGCGATAATGCAATAACAGAGATCACTATATTTGCTTCATGGAGGCTCGTCCTCAAGACTTGCTCTTGGAGGCTCGTCCTCAACACTTGCTTCATGGAGGCTCGTCCTCAACACTTGCTTCACGGAGGCTCGTCCTCAACACTTGCTTCATGGAGGCTCGTCCTCAACACTTGCTTCACGGAGGGTCGTCCTCAACACTTGCTTCATGGAGGCTCGTCCTGAAGACTTGCTTCATGGAGGCTCGTCCTCAAGACTTGCTTCATGGAGGCTCGTCCTGAAGACTTGCTTCATGGAGGCTCGTCCTCAACACTTGCTTCACGGAGGGTCGTCCTCAACACTTGCTTCATGGAGGCTCGTCCTGAAGACTTGCTCATGGAGGCTCGTCCTCAAGACTTGCTCATGGAGGATCGTCCTCAAGACTTTGCTTCATGGAGGCTCGTCCTCAACACTTGCTTCATGGAGGCTCGTCCTCAACACTTGCTTCATGGAGGCTCGTCCTCAACACTTGCTTCATGGAGGCTCGTCCTCAACACTTGCTTCATGGAGGCTCGTCCTCAACACTTGCTTCATGGAGGCTCGTCCTCAACACTTGCTTCATGGAGGCTCGTCCTCAACACTTGCTTCATGGAGGCTCGTCCTCAACACTTGCTTCATGGAGGCTCGTCCTCAACACTTGCTTCATGGAGGCTCGTCCTCAACACTTGCTTCATGGAGGCTCGTCCTCAACACTTGCTCATGGAGGCTCGTCCTCAACACTTGCTTCATGGAGGCTGCTCCTGTTGCTCTCAACACTTGCTTCATGGAGGCTCGTCCTCAACACTTGCTCATGGAGGCTCGTCCTCAACACTTGCTTCATGGAGGCTCGTCCTCAACACTTGCTCATGGAGGCTCGTCCTCAACACTTGCTTCATGGAGGCTCGTCCTCAACACTTCTTCATGGAGGCTCGTCCTCAACACTTGCTTCATGGAGGCTCGTCCTCAACACTTGCTACATGGAGGCTCGTCCTCAACACTTGCTACATGGAGGATCGTCCTCAACACTTTGCTACATGGAGGCTCGTCCTCAACACTTTGCTACATGGAGGCTCGTCCTCAACACTTGCTACATGGAGGCTCGTCCTCAACACTTCTTCATGGAGTCGTCTCACGCATGGGCTCGTCCTCAACACTTGCTTCATGGAGGCTCGTCCTCAACACTTACTTCATGGAGGCTCGTCCTCAACACTTACTTCATGGAGGCTCGTCCTCAACACTTACTTCATGGAGGCTCGTCCTCAACACTTACTTCATGGAGGCTCGTCCTCAACACTTACTTCATGGAGGCTCGTCCTCAACACTTCTCATGGAGGCTCGTCCTCAACACTTGCTTCATGGAGGCTCGTCCTCAACACTTGCTTCATGGAGGCTCGTCCTCAACACTTGCTTCATGGAGGCTCGTCCTCAACACTTGCTTCATGGAGGCTCGTCCTCAACACTTGCTACATGGAGGCTGTCCCCTCAGGTACACTTGCTACATGGAGGCTCGTCCTCAACACTTGCTTCATGGAGGCTCGTCCTCAACACTTGCTACATGGAGGCTCGTCCTCAACACTTGCTACATGGAGGCTCGTCCTCAACACTGCAAACACACAGAGAGATGACACAAAACATGGAAACTTTTACAGGTTTCTTTACATGTATGTTTAAATGTTTCTATGTTCTTGAATCTTCCTGTCACACTTGACATCCTCTCTCCCCCCACCAGTGTGGAGTGCCCCACCAGTGTGGAGCGCCGCACCAGTGTGGAGCGCCCCACCAGTGTGGAGCGCCGCACCAGTGTGGCGCGCCGCACCAGTGTGGAGCGCCGCACCAGTGTGGCGCGCCGCACCAGTGTGGCGCGCCGCACCAGTGTGGCGCGCCTCACCAGTGTGGCGGCCCACCAGTGTGGCGCGCCCACCAGTGTGGCGGCCCCACCAGTGTGGCGCGCCTCACCAGTGTGGCGGCCCACCAGTGTGGCGGCCGCACCAGTGTGGAGCGCCGCAACCTCTGCCAACCACTGCAACAACACATATTTTGATGTCATATTCTCCCTGATCGTTGTGAAGTTGTCTGATTAACATATATTTCACTTACCATGTTTACTAACTTCTTAAGATTCAATTCACAAATAAATATTTCAATGATAATTGTTACTAAATAGATTGTTTTCTTCCTGTGTTACAGAACAGCAACATGACTTTCCTGAAGGTAAGAGAAGCCTCCTCCTGGTCCAGGACTCACTGGCATACCTCAGCCAACACCCATATAAGTTTTATTCATTTTTAAAATGACGTTTACACTCACTATGATGCATTATAAAATATTTAACTGTTATTTCCTGGTTACATTGTAGTAGAACTCCAGTTGATTACGAGTAAATATCATGGTTATATGTGAGTCGTATCTAGAGTAATATATATTCTGGTAACTTTTTTGGTCACATATGCCTTGGATTTATATACTGATGAGGTATGGAGTAATCATATGTGTATAAGAAATTAGAAAAGTTTTAATACCATGTTATTAATACATATGTAAACTACGTTCTATTTTCCATGTAATTTCCTGTACTCGAACTTAAGCTTAAGGAATCATACAGGAGACAAGAAACTCATTAAAAACTAAAAGCCATAAACGAAATTGAAAGAAACCCAAAACATTTCTTTTCTTATGTCAAATCTAAAGGGAAAACAACATCCAGTATTAGACCCCTGCTGAGAAGTGATGGGACGTTATCCCTGCCTCAGTAAAACATTAACTAGACCCCTGCTGAGAAGTGATGGGACTTTAACCCTGCCTCAGTATAACATTAACCTGACTGTCCCTAACTAAAACAATGTTCTTATCTTTACTTGCGGTGTTTGACGTTCTTGATGGTTTTAATTAGGATGTCCAGAATCGTCAATTAACACTCGTCTGTTAACACAGAGAAAGAATTACTGGTTTCCACAGCAGTCTTCTGGAATACCTTAACTTCAGCTTCGTCCCCTTCGTTCCAACCAGCATTCAATTGTTGGTCTGACCATCGACGCGGCTCTTCTTGACGACTTTCTGGGAATAATCTTTGTATGCTCTTATCAGTTGTTGAATCTCTCTTCTAGCTTCCTCTATCTCTGCTTTATCCAGCTGCTTATAGTAGAGGGAAGCCATCATCACAGTCTTAGCAAAGAGCGGAGAGCTCACTAGGCATGTCTTTATTTACTGATAGGTTTTCAAATAATTGAATAATAGTGTTTGTGAGGGGTGACGCTTTTAGAAATAATGAATCTGACTTGAAGCTGGAGTTATTGCAGTTACTTTTCTGAGAGTCCTAAAAGACTTTATGGAAAAGCAAAGTCTGGGAGGGTACATAAAAGAAGGAAGTGGAAAATACCTGTATGCATAAATATAAGAAAGGTGATGAAAGAAAGCATATGGGAAAGATTGAATGCCAGACTGCTGGGAGAGAAAGTGTGGCGTACACAGAGTACATTACGATTCATTTGGTGTTCATTACACACTCGTTGGCATGTCCTCTCCAACAGCCACCTGGCAATGCAATTCAGAATGGAGCAGTTCTGAGAACCATCACTGCTCCATTAATTGTCTAGTTCAGTCAGCCAATAACGTGAGACGTGGTCACCAGCTGATGTTAGAATGTACTTAACCACCTGGCTGTAGTTCAGACATTCACTCTAGCTGGTCTTGTACACTCATACTCTCTTATCTATTCTGAGGTGAAAAATCAACAGTTATGAATGTCTCTTTGCTCTCTGGATTATTTTGTTATACTGCTGATGTTTTTAGCTCTGTAAATACTAGTGATGGGAATATACTTAAAAAAAAAATTACCCCTTGGTTGCTTGGGTTCATCTTCGTCTTGAGACTTAAGTTTCAGTCAGGTACAACAGAACTTGGAATTGTTAC
Organism: Cherax destructor; assembly: GCA_009830355.1. Classification (NCBI taxonomy): domain Eukaryota; kingdom Metazoa; phylum Arthropoda; class Malacostraca; order Decapoda; family Parastacidae; genus Cherax; species Cherax destructor. Next base: position 15,471 of record WNWK01017376.1, on the reverse strand, counting down.
TTGCGTTCCTAATAGAAAGTATGGAAGACGTGAGGACAAGAAGACAGATTGGTGCATCAAAATAGATGTGAATTAAAGACAGACAAGTGAAGAAAATGTTTTGTTCTGATGACTCTGGAAAAAAGTTCATTAAAGGATGTAAATGAGGAGAATGTACGAGAGGTATTGGAGGGACACTTTTATATGGATGGAAAAAGAGACACAAATGAAGTATAATGTGATCTTTTATTGACAATGTTTCACCCACACAGTAAGCTATGTTCCACCCACACATCAAGCTATGTTTCACCCACACAGCAAGCTATGTTTCACCCACACAGCAAGCTATGTTTCACCCACACAGTAAGCTATGTTTCACCCACATAGCAAGCTATGTTTCACCCACACAGCAAGCTATGTTTCACCCACACAGCAAGCTATGTTTCACCCACACAGCAAGCTATGTTTCACCCACACAGCAAGCTATGTTTCACCCACACATCAAGCTATGTTTCACCCACAGAGCAATCTATGTTCCACCCACACAGCAAGCTATGTTTCACCCACACAGCAAGCTATGTTTCATCCACACAGCAAGCTATGTTTCATCCACACAGCAAGCTATGTTTCATCCACACAGCAAGCTATGTTTCATCCACACAGCAAGCTATGTTTCACCCACACAGAAAGCTATGTTTCACCCACACATCAAGCTATGTTTCACCCACAGAGCAATCTATGTTCCACCCACACAGCAAGCTATGTTTCACCCACACAGCAAGCTATGTTTCACCCACACAGCAAGCTATGTTTCACCCACACAGCAAGCTATGTTTCACCCACACAGCAAGCTATGTTTCACCCACACAGCAAGCTATGTTTCACCCACACAGCAAGCTATGTTTCACCCACACAGCAAGCTATGTTTCACCCACACAGCAAGCTATGTTTCACCCACACATCAAGCTATGTTTCACCCACAGAGCAATCTATGTTCCACCCACACAGCAAGCTATGTTTCACCCACACAGCAAGCTATGTTTCACCCACAGAGCAAGCTATGTTTCACCCACACAGCAAGCTATGTTTCACCCACACAGCAAGCTATGTTTCACCCACAGAGCAATCTATGTTCCACCCACACAGCAAGCTATGTTTCACCCACACATCAAGCTATGTTTCACCCACAGAGCAAGATATGTTTCACCAACACAGCAAGCTATGTTTCACCCACACAGCAAGCTATATTTCACCCACACAGCAAGCTATGTTTCACCCACACAGCAAGCTATGTTTCACCCACAGAGCAATCTATGTTCCACCCACACAGCAAGCTATGTTTCACCCACAGAGCAATCTATGTTCCACCCACACAGCAAGCTATGTTTCACCCACAGAGCAATCTATGTTCCACCCACAGAGCAATCTATGTTCCACCCACAGAGCCATCTATGTTCCACCCACACAGCAAGCTATGTTTCTCCCAAACAGCAAGCTATGTTTCACAAACACAGCAAGCTATGCTTCACCCAAACAGCAAGCTATGTTTCACCCACAGAGCAAGCTGTTTCACCCACGGAGCAAGCTATGTTTCACCCACACAGCAAGATATGTTTCATCCACAGAGCAAGCTATGTTTCACCCACACAGCAAGCTATGTTTCATCTACAGCAAGCTATGTTTCATCCACACAGCAAACTATGTTTCACCCACACAGCAAGAAATGTTTCACCCACACAGCAAGCTATGTTTCACCCACACAGCAAGCTATGTTTCACCCACACAGCAAGCTATGTTTCATCCACAGCAAGCTATGTTTCATCCACACAGCAAACTATGTTTCACCCACACAGCAAGAAATGTTTCACCCACACAGCAAGCTATGTTTCACCCACACAGCAAGCTATGTTTCACCCACAGCAAGCTATGTTTCACCCACGGAGCAAGCTATGTTTCACCCACACAGCAAGCTATGTTTCACCCACACAGCAAGCTATGTTTCACCCACAGCAAGCTATGTTTCACCCACACAGCAAGCTATGTTTCATCCACACAGCAAACTATGTTTCACCCACACAGCAAGAAATGTTTCACCCACACAGCAAGCTATGTTTCACCCACACAGCAAGAAATGTTTCACCCACACAGCAGCTTTATTAAGTCACAAACAGATCTACCTGGGGAGAGAGGATGTGTGTATATATACTGGGAGCATAGTGGGGAGAAGAGTTAGGCTGGGAGGAGGTTGATGGTTGGGAAGAGGTTGGATTTGAGAAGTACCCGCCTAGCATGGGCCAGTAGGCCTGCTGCAGTGTTCCTCGATGCTATGACCTGTTGCTATGTGGGATAACGATGAAAAAGTTTCCTAGCAAAAAGTTCACTTATGTTATAGAATCTGTGGTTAAAATTGTTGGGTAAAACATTGAGTGATGATTCCATGATTCTGTGTCTCTAAGTCTGCTTCCCTGGCGATGAGTCTTGCGACTCTGTATTTAATTAAATGGTATTAGAAGTTTCGGTGTAAAACACAGGCGTTTTTAAGTGGTTATCAATAATGGATAGCATTTTACTGTATTGAGAAGAAAACTACAGGTAGTGTAATTTTGTTTTATATTAGAAACGTAGTTACGTTTGTGTCCCCTTCCCCCTCACACTACATTTGTGAGGTGATTTCGTATATTCTTTACCCTCCTTGAATAACCCTGACTTTATGAAGGGGTGAGTGATTCTCTTGCGTCCCTCCCTCATACTTATGAGGGAAATAATGACATTTTTGCATTTCTGACTTCAACTATCTTATTTCCCTCTTGCACGCATGCTTGTGAAAAGTAGGACGATGTGTCCCTCCTGATCTTAGTATTATTAGACAACAGCGACTTTCCTATGGGTCTATTGTAGAGTAAACATTTTTAATAGCAATGATACAAGAGACAGTGAATATGAAGGAAGACCCTATTTAATAAATTCTTTTTAATGCGAGAATAAATTTCAGTGGGACTTACACTGGGAAAAGCTTGACTCACAGCTAGAGGTATCAGTGGGGAGTGAGAGAGAGCCAAAGCTCGGGATCCAATACTAGGAGCAATGTGGTATAGTGAGACCGTACGTCCATCATTATAAGGAAGTACAGCAGACATTGAGTCTCGAGTCCTACACTGGGGGACGTAGTGTCACTAGTACCACACAGGAAGAATATGAGAGAGTGGGCTTATGGTATCTGTGATACCATAGGTAGACTATTTGAAGACTGAGAGATGACAATGAGGTTGTATTATATGAGTGATGAGAAAAGTGTGAGTCAGGGGTGGCACACTTATTAAAGTATGAACCTTGTGTGTGAATCATTTGTCCTTTATCGGGGAGAGTGTGACACAGAGATGAACTCAGGGACGCGTTAGGTTACAGCACAGTGATAGCTATTTGAAACATAATAATAGATTCTTCAACAGACAGAAGTGGCGCTCATGTACGATGCAGTGCAGTTATTTGCTAAAGCTCTGGACGACCTGGATCGCTCGCGTCACATTGGCGTCACACCGCTGGAGTGTGACGGAGACATCACCTGGGTGCATGGCAACTCCCTCATCAACTACATGAAGTGGGTGAGTACCTATGATATTTGTGTATTAGGCAGGACGGCTCTTCTTTCACCCGTGAAAGAAGAGCCATCCTGCTTAATACACTAAAGACTAAAAGACGTATACGTATATATATATATATATATATATATATATATATATATATATATTTGTTCTATTATTTATACCAATTCTTATTAATATATATATATATATATATATATATATATATATATATATATATATATATATATATATATGTGTGTGTGTGTGTGTGTGTGTGTGTGTCAGGAGCCCAAGACTGTTCAACTGCCTCCCAGCATACATAAGGGAAATTACCAATAAACCCCTAGCTGTCTTCAAGCAGGCACTAGACAGGCACCTAAAGTCGGTACCTGACCAGCCAGGCTGTGGTTCGTATGTTGGACTGCGTGCGGCCAGCAGTAACAGCCTGGTTGATCAGGCCCTGATCCAACATGAGGCCTGGTCACAGACCGGGCTGCAGGGGCGTTGACCCCTGGAACTCTCTCCAGGTAATCTCCAGGTAATGCTTAGAGGGTATCCAATCCTACTGGGACGAAGTTACAGCATGGTGCTAACCAAACCATACCACGGGTGGGGTTCGAACCCGCGGTTTGTTTGCAATCGTGTCATTACGATTTCGTGAGTCATAGTGCCAACCCTCTTTTATGCTGATCTTTTGGGTTTTCCTGGAACTGGCAGCTCCACCAGCTTCTGCTTCAGAATATTGAATAGTAAGGACAGGCCTTGTAAGGTGTTGCCTTCAACATTGCCACTTCACTCACTTTATAATTAAACCTTTACTGATACCACACTAAACCCCCACAGAGCATCATATACATAGAACAATATGAGGTCAACACATTCCGATGCTTGTATAGTGGATGAATCACGAACATAAGTTGACGGCAAAACAACCAAGTCAAACCATACCATTGGCGGGGTTAGAACCCGCGTTCAGAGAGTCATAAAACTCCAGACCGACGCGCTAGCCACTGGACCAGCTGGATGATTTGTTTATAATCGTGTCATTACGATTTCGTGAGTCAACCAAGTCAATAATTATAAAGTGGGAGTAGAATGATGTGACAGCCTCGGTAGTTCTGGCGGTAAACAGAAGAACTATGATGTGACAGCCTCGGTAGTTCTGGCGGTAAACAGAAGAACTATGATGTGACAGCCTCGGTAGTTCTGGCGGTAACAGAACAACTACTAGTGCTCGCACCTCTGTAATAATACTACATTAAATTCCATGCGACTTATCATTATAGTATATTATATTTTTCCCTTATTTTCTCGCCTGAATTGGGAGTGAAGGGTGGGGAGAGCGCGTTTTGCTTTTAAAATAGATAGAAGTAAGTATTTTTCTTGAATGTGCACACCGTGATAGCCATTTAAGTCCATTACTATCTGTCTTTCCCATGTACACCAGTCTGTCTGTCTGTCTGTCTGTCTGTCTTCTCTCTCTCTCTCTCTCTCTCTCTCTCTCTCTCTCTCTCTCTCTCTCTCTCTCTCTCTCCCTTTCACTTTAATGTCAAATCAACTTTTCTTTCTAAGGAAAACAAAAGTCTTTGTTGTAGCCTTCTACTATCTAGTCTTTTAGTCTTTGTTGTAGCCTTCTACTATCTAGTCTTCGTTGTAGCCTTCTACTATCTAGTCTTTTAGTCTTTGTTGTAGCCTACTATCTAGTCTTTTAGTCTTTGTTGTAGCCTTCTACTATCTAGTCTTTTAGTCTTTGTTGTAGCCTTCTACTATCTAGTCTTCGTTGTAGCCTTCTACTATCTGGATTTTTAGTCTTTGTTGTAGCCTTCTACTATCTAGTCTTTGTTGTAGCCTTCTACTATCTAGTCTTTGTTGTAGCTTTCTACTATCTAGTCTTTTAGTCTTTGTTGTAGCCTTCTACTATCTAGTCTTTTAGTCTTTGTTGTAGCCTTCTACTATCTAGTCTTTGTTGTAGCCTTCTACTATCTAGTCTTTTAGTCTTTGTTCTAGCCTTCTACTATCTGGTTTTTTAGTCTTTGTTGTAGCCTTCTACTATCTGGTCTTTGTTGTAGCCTTCTACTATCTAGTCTTATAGTCTTTGTTGTAGCCTTCTACTATCTGGTTTTTTAGTCTTTGTTGTAGCCTTCTACTATCTGGTTTTTTAGTCTTTGTTGTAGCCTTCTACTATCTAGTCTTTGTTGTAGCCTTCTACTATCTAGTCTTATAGTCTTTGTTGTAGCCTTCTACTATCTGTTTTTTTAGTCTTTGTTGTAGCCTTCTACTATCTGGTCTTTTAGTCTTTGTTGTAGCCTTCTACTATCTGGTCTTTTAGTCTTTGATGTAGCCTTCTACTATCTGGTCTTTGAGTCTTTGTTGTAGCCTTCTACTCCCTGGTCTTTAACTCTTTGTTGTAGCCTCCTACTCCCTGGTCTTTTAGTCTTTGTTGTAGCCTTCTACTATCTGGTCTTTTAGTCTTTGTTGTAGCCTTCTACTATCTGGTCTTTTAGTCTTTGTTGTAGCATTCTACTATCTGGTCTTTTAGTCTTTGTTGTAGCCTCCTACTCCCTGGTCTTTTAGTCTTTGTTGTAGCCTCCTACTTCCTGGTCTTTGAGTCTTTGTTGTAGCCTCCTACTCCCTGGTCTTTGAGTCTTTGTTGTAGCCTCCTACTCCCTGGTCTTTTAGTCTTTGTTGTAGCCTCCTACTACCTGGTCTTTGAGTCTTTGTTGTAGCCTCCTACTCCTGGTCTTTGAGTCTTTTTTGTAGCCTCCTACTCCTGGTCTTTTAGTCTTTGTTGTAGCCTCCTACTCCTGGTCTTTGAGTCTTTGTTGTAGCCTCCTACTCCTGGTCTTTGAGTCTTTGTTGTAGCCTCGTACTCCCTGGTCTTTTAGTCTTTGTTGTAGCCTCCTACTCCCTGGTCTTTGAGTCTTTGTTGTAGCCTCCTACTCCCTGGTCTTTTAGTCTTTGTTGTAGCCTCCTATTCCTCCCTGGTCTTGTTTCCGGGTAGCGCTGTATTTTAATTAACAGATCTGTAGTCGACTAAATATTATTTACTCTGAAACAAACTTGTTAATTACAAGACTACAACATACTGCCTCAAGAGCAATATGAATTTCGAAATGTCAGAAATTCACAAACAGCAGTTATGGACATTTTCAAAGCCTTATGTGCCTTTGGCACAAATGAAAGATTTTTTTTTAATCTAACCAACGCAGCTGCTGCGTGTTTATTATGTAATATTAGTAAATAAACCTTTTACTCAGTGCATTAATAAGTGTATTTGAAGCTGATTTTTACATTCAGAAAATAATTTTTGATATGAAGGAATGGATGCCCAAGACACTCACTAGTAAATACATCTTAAATACAGCTTCTTTTGCCATTCGTAGTACATGTTTAGCATTATTTCTAACACCTTTAATTCTCCTCTAAAGATAGGAAAGGAAAAGGTCAACAAGATTTACAGGCGGGCCTTTAAATCTGATTTAAGTTCCTGGTATGATGCGTAATACATTTCCAATCTCATTTAGGCATACTTAATATCCAGTGTTTTTCTTTTTAATATCGATACCATAATTTGTCCAACACCTGCCATGACTGGGAAAATCTATAGTTGGTATAGGATTAATGTTTGTTGTTCACAGGTTTCGATTAAAATTTGAGAATGCCTCGTCCGATTGATTTCAAATTTGCGTTTATGTGGTCTCCAAGTACTAATTGCAGGAAACCTTTAATACACCTCAAAGTTTCACCTCCAGTGTATCATACTCAGAGAAAGGTGACTGTTTCTCAATACATATATATTTTTAAATTGATTTTTTTCCGTTATAACTTAAAGAAAGTCTTTCTTAAACAGTTTTAAGCTTTAAAGAGTAAAATAAATAAAAAATGGATTTAGTGCCGTGTGAAGCTGTGTGAAAATAAAGGTGAAATTTGTTCATATATATTTTAAAAAATAACATAGTTTATGCTTGTAGCAAGGGCGACTATGAAAAGAAAAACTAGTAAAAAGAAAAACTCGTTTTTTCTTTATCTGGTCACCTGTCTGGGTGGGAGACGACGGGGGTGTTAACAAAATGCTGATGACAGGTTTCTCTATGGGAATTTTGCATTTTTTTGACCAGTGTAAATTTTAAGTTGACATTGCAATAAAATAAATTGTAATATTTATTTATGTGCAGTAACGATTTATAACATGTGTTTAATATTAATCACAGGTGTATAATATTAATCAATGATGTATAATATTAATCACTGGTGTATAATATTAATCACTGGTGTATAATATTAATCACAGGTGTATAATATTAATCACAGGTGTATAATATTAATCAATGATGTATAATATTAATCACTGGTGTATAATATTAATCACAGGTGTATAATATTCAGAGGAAGGTTGGGTCTCATATTCAGCTGTATAGGTTTTGATATGATAACTTGTGAATGCCTCAGCCAATCGCCTTCAGGCCATCATCATTAACCAATCATCTTTAGAGAAAGTATTTTTACTGATTTCATAAGTGTGTATGTGCCACTCTTCACAATATTATTGTTTCCTCAGCTGTGTTTGCTTGAATAATACAACAAACAAGCTAAGACCACTTTCTTATTAAAATAAAATGAATCGTATTCTCTGTGTTATCTGAACATTCCTGCATCTCAAGTATCTAATGCAAATAAACATCAGTATTGAAGAATTAAAGCCGAACAGAGGAAGAATTAGGAAGTTATCACAAGAAAACTAATAATTCTATTCCATAAATATATGAGAGAAATTAGGTGCTACACTTCAAAATTTAAAACCAGTCAGAAGAGGCATTCTTGAATTTTCTGGCGAAAAATTAATATTCGAAATGATTTAATGAAATTAGGAAACAGTAGTTTACTGATTCCGATAACAAGATGAATCTTTCCTTTGTAAACTTCTGCAGAATTTCATTTTTCAAGTAAAATTTTGAAATTACTATCTATACACTCCATTAAGATTCGAGTCTATTGTTAAGTTGGATGCACAGTGTTGAAAGTTTGAAGCCGAGAAGTATGGCAATCACTGTTCATCACAATAACATTTTGAAGAATAATTTTCGAGTTATCGTCCACAAATCTTCTAGAGAAAGAAACGAATAGAAAATACCTAAACTTATAGATGTGAATAAATTTTTCATATTTAAAATAAAAAGTCGTAGATTTTATCATAAAGGAAAAAATACAAGAAAATGTTGTTGTTGCGCATCTTGACGTTCACCTGAGTAAATGTGAAATTTAAAAATTACTTAAAACTCCAAGTTATCAATATTTTTAAGTTTTCCTTTCTCAGTTATATTTTTGTTTTATTTTCTCTACAATTTTCTTGTGATTCTCATTTTGCCTATTTTTTTCATCAAATTTGAATATATAGTTTTCCTTGCAGTTACTGCAGAATAGCTCTTCTAATCGACTCCAAACTTTCACATTTTCTGTACCTTATGTAGAGGAATCTTTCAGCTTGTGTTGCCCCGTTTTATTTATAAACATGGGATAAAGATTCATTACGTCTTCAGTCAAGTCTCAAATAATACTAATGAAAGTTATTTAGAGAAATGTCTAGATAATTACAGTTCTCTGTCTTAATGATGGTCCTTTTGTGGATGGTCAGCTCAAGCTGATAGACTTCATTAAAATGTTGAGCTCACATTCCTGCACCTCATTATGGTATTGATCTCCAACTCCTGGACCTCTTGAGGGATTAAACTATAGCTCTTAGGTCTCTAAGAAAGCTGGGCTTCAGTATTTTTATCTCTGCTAGGTTCAGAAACCGATTCATGGCTTGAACTGCCCTTTGTTTCTGGCGTAGGTTGAACTACATGGGTTTAGGTTATGGGACACAAGGGAACACCGTTCTCAGACCTCGTAGCTACCATAACAACCTGTTACACAGCCACCAAGTGCAAATATTTTTAGAGATGGCCAGAATATATATTTTTTTCCTTTCACCGTTGTTTCAATATTTCTGAGTTATAACCTAAGAACATCTTGTTTGATCGGCTTATATTTTCAGTGTTGATGTATTTTATTCGTGAAAGGTTGGCTTTATCGAGCCAAGTTCCCAGTTCAGCATTACAAAATCACCACAATTTCAGTGGTGATTTTTTTTTATGGTGTGATTTCTTGAGAATGCCGTGTCTGAACTGTTGCTAAATTTTAATGCTGATGCATCTGTACTAGAGAAAACATGTATTGTTTTCGACCAATAATTGATTTCTTGGTAACGCTATCCGAGCTGTTTCAAATTTTAAATAATGGTATATTTATACTGGAAAAATAATTATAGTTTTCGGTAGAAATGGATTACTGGTTTCTATGTGATAACTGGAAACTGCTTCTTTTAATCAGCGGTATTAATGATCTGTACAAGATTAAAACTGGATCAGGGCATACAACAAATTCTAACCATATAATAGAGCGAAAAAGTAATGTGAAGGACCTGTGAGTGATAATGTCTGAGGATCTCACCTTTGAAGACCACAACAATGTATCTAACTAATCTGCTAGAAAATGAGAGGATGAATAATGAGAACCTTCAAAACTAGGGACGCCAAGCCCATGATGATTCACTTCAAATCGCTTGTTCTCTCTAGGCTGGAATACTGCTGTACACTAACTGCCCCCTGCAACGCTGGCTGACCTAGAGAGTTTACAAAGAACTTTCACGGCACACATAAGTAGGATAAAGAATCTAAATTACTGGGAACGGTTGAAGTCCTTTGATCTGTATTCCCTGAAATGCAAGCGAGAGAGATACCTGGAGTTTATCTGGAGAGAATTCCAGGGGTCAACGCCCCTGCGGCCCGGTCTGTGACCAGGCCTAATGTTGGACCAGAGCCTGATCAACCAGGCTGTTACTGTTGGCCGCACGCAGTCCAACGTACGAACCACAGCCTGGCTGGTCAGGTACCGACTTTAGGTGCCTGTCCAGTGCCTGCTTGAACACAGCCAGGGGTTTGTTGGTAATCCCCCTGATGTATGCTGGGAGGCAGTTGAACAATCTTGGGCCCCTGACACTTATTGTGTTGTCCCTCAACGTGCTAGTGGCGCCCCTGCTCTTCACTGGGGGGATGTTACATCGCCTGCCGAGTCTTTTGGTTTCGTAGGGAGTGATTCTCGTGTGCAAGTTTGGTACTAATCCCTCGAGAATTTTCCATGTGTATATAATAATGTATCTCTCCCGCCTGCGTTCTAGAGAGTACATGATAATATACATGATAATATACAACTGGAAAATTCTAGAGGGATTAATACCAAACTTGCACACGAAAATCACTCATCATGAAAGCAAAAGACTCGGCAGGAGATGCAACATTCCCCCATGAAAATCAGGGGTGCCACGAGTACACTGAGAGACAACACCATAAGTGTCCGGGGCCAAGACTGTTCAACTGCCTCCCAGCATACATAAGGGAGATTACCAATAGACCCCTGGCTGTCTTCAAGAAGGCACTGGACAGGCACCAAAAGTCAGTACTTGACCAACCGGGCTGTGTTTCGTACGTCAGTTTGAGTGTGGCCACCAGTAACAGCCTGGTTGATCATACCCTGATCCACTACGAGGCCTGATCTCAGACCGGGCCGCGGGGGCGTTGAACCCCGAAACCCTTTCCAAGTATACTCCAGGTATTCCTTATGAAAATGAGATATTGCCTCCTGAAGGATGTCATTATTATCAACTTTAAGTTTTGCAACTTGCAGTAACTTGTATAGTGGAAGAGTCAACCTTATTAAAGAAATCGTAATAGTGTTTATCATGTCATAGTTTAAGAATGCCTCTTTTGATCGGATTCAAACCTTCAGTGCTAATGTACTTTATTCATTATAACAGTCTAATTCATTATGGTCAGTGTTGGTGACAATATTCCAGGTTATACTTTAATTTTACAGTTGGTAATACCGCCTGTTAAGTTTGTTAGCAAACTTGTTTACCTGTATGAAATACCTGTTATATAATCTGTGGTGTGAGTGTTCCAGGGCAGTTGCAATGTAAACCAGCCATAAATCAATCACATTTGTGGCATAAAAGACAAGAGTAAACTTAATTAGCTAGCAGATTCTACTCTTTTAGAGAATCAGACACTTTCATTATCTCTCAGCTTGTCCGTTAGGTCATCTTCATGAAGGTCCCTCCGTCAGCCACGTCAGTGAGACCATCTTAATTAATGAAGCTCACATCGTCAGCCACGTCAGTGAGACCATCATAATGAATCTCACTCCAGCTTCACTCTCATTCAATTTCTCATTGTTGTGGTTTACGTTAACGAGTCACATTTCCCACTGATTGCAGTAAATCTCTCGTTATTTCAGACGTTCTCTGATTTATTTATTCACAAAAATCCAGACTATCGTAAAAAGTTTGTGGCTCTTCTGTGCCATTAAAAAATATGAAAATTTATCTTGTTTAACCAACTTGGTAAAACATTTCTCATCTGACCGAAGTCTCTCCCTGGCCTGGTCCACCACATAAAATATTAAGGGGCACGTAAGTACCTCTGTCTTCTAATAACATGCTCATTTTTCCACCATAATCTGCATTGTCCATAATTAGTATCGCATTTGCTTTGTCTGTTTCGTAAGGTGAAGTCCAGGATCTTGCCTTAATTAACAAATCTTTGAGGACAATTGTCATCAAAGATTAAAGTTATACCATGAATTAAGGAAAGATTCTAGACTTCACCTGATGACACAGACAAGGCAAATGCGATAGTAATTATGGACAAGGTAGATTATAGTTTAAAAATGAACATGTTATTAGAAGACAGGGGAACTTAGGTGTCTCTTAAGAAACACTTTACAGTTAAATGCAAGGTTCACTTTTCATGTCTTAAGATAGATGTTGGTCGTTAGACAAATTACATTTGACACCACTGTAAAATTATAGCTTGATTAGTGTTACGAACATCGGAATGGTTCCGAGTACTTCCACAACAATCAATGGCGCCTTTTAGTTTAGTGTTAGCGAGAGGGAAAGTCAGGTGTGAAGACGCAGATCTGCCCATTTTATGTGCAAAATAATGTGAAATATTTATTCCAATTAAATCAGGTTAAATAAATTTCAGTTTACCTTGACTGATTTTTTTTTTTGGTACCTGAAAATTTGTCTGTATAAAAAATATTAAAAAACTCCGAATAGATGGAATTTCATGCCGCTTAGAGGAAAGGACAAAGCTCGTCTCCTAGCGGTGAAGGCACCACACTCAGGAGATTTCCTAGCCGTTCTCAATTCCTCCCTGGGCACTCAACTCGACAAACAGGGCATTCGGATTGGTGTTGCTCTTCGCCTAGCCGCCCCCATACTCACAGAACATAGGTGTATTTGCGGCAGGGCGACGGCTGATCGATTAGGACTTCATGGTCTCGTGTGTCACACATCAGAAGGGAACTATGCTAGACATGAGGAGGTCAACAACATCATAAAGAGAAGCCTCGCAACAGGCCGTTGCCCAGTCCAACGGGAACCCCAAGTGCAGAGGTCTGATGGAAGTCAAAAGCGTCCTGATGGAGCCACTATGCTACCTTGAAAGGATGGTAAGCAGATTGCTTGGGACTACACCTGTGCCGCCTCAATGGCAGACACCTACTTGCCATACTCCGTAGCTGAAGGGGGTGAAGCTGCCAGCCACAGGGAGACCCAGAAGACCCGCAAATATGAAGGCCTTCCCCTTTGCTATAACTTCATCCCAATAGGGTCGGAGGCCCATGGAGCATGGGGCAAGTGTGCTCTAAAGTTTATCAAAGAGCTGGGTGAAAAACTCATCATAGTAACGAAGGACCACAGGGCGGCCAACTTCCTCTTTCAGTTGAGTTGTTATCTATTTTGTTTTAATCACTATTGTATTCTTGTGAATGTATTTTGTCTTTAAATAAAGTATATATAAAATATAGGGGGTGGTAGGAGAAAATTTCCAAACACCTTCAGGGAGAACTTTGAGTTTTCCCTGAAGCAAGTTTATTCTTTTCTCTGAGGATTAGGGTCCCTAAGACAGTTCCAGAGGTGGTATCTCCTATATTTCATATACATATGTTATATAATATATATTATATATATATATATATATATATATATATATATATATATATATATATATATATATATATATATATATATATATATATATATATGACACTAGCAGATATATAACACCAGCAGATATATGTTACTAGCAAATATATGTTACTAAGGATATACGAAACTAGTAGATATATGACACTAGCAGACATCTAACATTAGTTATATGACACTGGCGGATATATATGACACTAGCAGATATATAATAATAGCATATATGTATAATACTTGCATATATATGACACTAGCAGATATATGACAATGACAGATATATAACACTAGCAGATATATAACACTAGCAGATATATGACACTAGCGGATATATGACACTAGCAATATAACATTAGCGAATATATGATACTAGCGGATATATGACACTAGCAGATATATATAACACTAGAGGATATATGACACTAGCAGATATATAACACTAGCGGATATATGACACTAGCAGATATATGATACTAGCGGATATATGACACTAGCGGATATATTACACTAGCGGATATATTACACGAGCGGATATATTACACTAGCGGATATATGACACTAGTGGATATATAACACTAGTGGATATATAACACTATCAGATATATGACACTAGCGGATATATAACACTAGTGGATATATGACACTAGCAGATATATGACAATAGCGGATACATAACACTAGCGGATATGACACTAGTGGATATATGACACTAGCAGATATATATGATACTAGCAAATATATATGTGAGTAAAAGGTACGTGAGGCTAAGAGTCTGCAGGTGGTGTGGCAGTAGAACCTCTGGTTACAAGGAGTCACATCGCTCACACTCCTATATTCTTACTTAATATTGAATATTTAGTGAATATAATAATCATAAAAGTTTAGTATTTAAAATACTGGATTACTATGAAGAAAAAAGTATTAGAGTATTTTCATGCTCTATGTGTGTGTGTGCGTGTACCGACCTAATTGTGCTCACCTAATTGTGGTTTCAGGGGTCGAGTCATAGCTCCTGGCCCCGCCTCTTCACTGGTCGCTACTAGGTCCTCTCTCTCCCTGCTCCATGAGCTTTATCATACCTCATTTTAAAACTATGTATGGTTCCTGCCTCCACTACATCACTGTCCAGACTATTCCACTACCTGACAACTCTATAATTGAAGAAATACTTCCTAACATCCCTGAGTCTTCAACTTACAATTGTTGCTGTGTCCCATCTCTGGAACATCCTGTCTTTGTCCACCTTGTCAATTCCTCGCAGAGAGGGATGGGGAGAGGGAGAGAGATGGGGAGACAGAGAGAGATAGGGAGAGAGAGAGAGAGAGAGAGAGAGAGAGAGAGAGAGAGAGAGAGAGAGAGAGAGAGAGAGAGAGAGAGAGAGAGAGATGGTGAGATAGTGTGAGTGTGGGGATACAGAGAGAGATAGGGAGAGAGAGATAGAGAGAGGTGGGGAGAGAGAGAGGTGGGGAGAGAGAGAGAGGTGGGGAGATAGTGTACTCACCTAATTGTACTCACCTAATTGTGGTTGCAGGGGTCGAGACTCAGCTCCTGGCCCCGCCTCTTCGCTGTCTGCTACTGGGTCTCTGCTCTCCCTGCTCCATGAGCTTTATCATACCTTGTCTTAAAACTATGTATGGTTCCTGCCTCCACTATATCTTTCTCTAGACTATTCCACTTCCTGACTAATCTGTGGCTGAAGAAATGCTTCCTGACATCCCTTTGACTCATCTGAGTCTTCAGCTTCCAGTTGTGTCCCCTTGTTTCTGTGTTCCCTCTCTGAAACATCCTGTCACTATCTACCTTGTCAATTACCCGCAGTATTTT
>WNWK01017375.1:0-42602 GCA_009830355.1 Cherax destructor | reverse complement strand
AAAAAATATACCAGAAATGTTATACAGTGGTCCCTCGGTTTTCGTGCATCTCCAAACTCGAACATTTATGTAAGTGTATTTTCGTAAGTGCTGTTGCAAGTGTATTTTGGGGTCTGAAATAGACTAACTTACGTGACATTATTTCTTAAGGAAGTAAATTCGTTCGGTAATGGCACTTGAGCAGCATTCTGGAACGAATTTTTGGCGAAAACCGAGGGACTACTGTACACGTAAATGGTGCAAAGGTGAAATTAAAACAATATCAAAGATGGTTGACACAAACTCATTACCATTATAGTATGCTCCTTATTTAGCGACGAATTTGTTTAACGACGTGGTCTTAGGAACTGAACTTCATCGTTAAGTGAGGAGAGGCTGTAATTAATTACAATAGGACGTCATTTAGCACGATAGATACGTTCCTGAAAAAGTCGTGTTAGATAATTTCGTCTTAAATGATTAACAGAACTTATGGGAAAAATAGGGATACGTGTTTGAGAGTCCCCAAAAAGCCAAACAAGTTTTTTTAGACCAACATATCTTGCAAAAATTGAAGGCGAATATGTAATTTTAGTTCATTGTCATGATCTATTACTGCTTAAGACTACAAATGCAATAGAAATAATAGTATTTCTTACCTTAAATTGTGGGTAATGATGTTTGTGGATGGTAGTGAAGAGTGGATATGGATGGTGTGGCCCTACTGAGCTGAGGTGGATATGTAATTGTAGTGCATTGTCATGATCTATTACTGCTTAAGACTACAAATGCAATAGAAATAATAGTATTTCTTACCTTAAATTGTGGGTAATGATGTTTGTGGATGGTAGTGAAGAGTGGATATGGATGGTGTGGCCCTACTGGGCTGAGGTGGATAGTAGAAGTTCTTGAACTGAAGTCGATGGTTGAACTGAGTGTCTAACTTTAAGTCAGTCAAGTCATTCAGTAAGTCAGTCAAGTCATTCAGTAAGTCAGTCAAGTCATTCAGTAAGTCAGTCAAGTCATTCAGTAAGTCAGTCAAGTCATTCAGTAAGTCAGTCAAGTCATTCAGTAAGTCAGTCAAGTCATTCAGTAAGTCAGTCAAGTCATTCAGTCAGTCAAGTCATTCAGTCAGTCAGTCAAGTCATTCAGTCAGTCAGTCAAGTCATTCAGTCAGTCAGTCAAGTCATTCAGTAAGTCAGTCAAGTCATTCAGTAAGTCAGTCAAGTCATTCAGTAGGTCAGTCAAGTCATTCAGTAAGTCAGTCAAGTCATTCAGTAAGTCAGTCAAGTCATTCAGTAAGTCAGTCAAGTCATTCAGTAAGTCAGTCAAGTCATTCAGTAAGTCAGTCAAGTCATTCAGTAAGTCAGTCAAGTCATTCAGTAAGTCAGTCAAGTCATTCAGTAAGTCAGTCAAGTCATTCAGTAGGTCAGTCAAGTCATTCAGTAAGTCATAAGTCATTCAGTAAGTCAGTCAAGTCATTCAGTAAGTCAGTCAAGTCATTCAGTAAGTCAGTCAAGTCATTCAGTAAGTCAGTCAAGTCATTCAGTAAGTCAGTCAAGTCATTCAGTAAGTCAGTCAAGTCATTCAGTCAGTCAGTCAAGTCATTCAGTCAGTCAGTCAAGTCATTCAGTCAGTCAGTCAAGTCAGTCAGTCAGTCAGTCAGTCAAGTCATTCAGTCAGTCAAGTCATTCAGTCAGTCAGTCAAGTCATTCAGTCAGTCAGTCAGTCAAGTCATTCAGTCAAGTCATTCAGTCAGTCAGTCAAGTTAGTCAGTCACTCAGTCAGTCATTCAGTCAGTCGTCAGTCAGTCAGTCACACAAACTTATGTTTACATCTTTTTATGTGTACAAAGTAACACTTCATTACGGCCACGGGTTATGTCTTGTCTAATATCTTTGTTTTCTTGTTAATTCAAGATCAAAACACAATTCACTCTTTATTTTATTCTTCACAACACAGCTGGCTTGTAGCCAGGACTTCTTAACGCGTATGAAATACGTACGAATGCTGGGGTCCGTGGCGGGTGGTGTCTGCTGAACCACAACAACAGTAGTAGAAACAAGACTGCTCGTGAGAATGGTTACTTGTTTTCCTTCCCACAAACTGTAAGTAAGTTTATTCAGGTATACACAGATACAGTTACGAAGATTATCATACATGGCAGCATATGTGTAGAGAACCTAGGATAACCCAAAAAAGTCAGAGTGACAGTATTTCCATTGACTGACTTGGGTTATCCTAGGTTCTCTACACATATGCTGCTATGTATGATAATGTATGTAACTGTACTCACCTAATTGTGGTTGCAGGGGTCGAGACTCAGCTCCTGGCCCCGTGTATCTGAATAAACTTAGTTTGCAGGAAGGAAAAACAACAAATTCCCTTTTCCTCAAAGCATGAGGATTCTTAGGCAGTAAATAACCATGCACTCAAAATTTTTCCCTCCTGCGAACCGTGTAATATCATCTTTACGTCGTGTAAGATGATAATGTGTCGCAAATCTTAAATCGTGCAATACCGGTAACGTGCAACATAATCTCGTGCTAAATGACGTTCTACTGTATTAAAGGATGCTGATCTGCAGCTAAGATCATTGCAAATATTCAAACAGACAGTACTTGAAATAAATAATTTTTTCCAAATACATTCACTCTGTTTATGTTCATTTCCTGAGTGTAAAGAGCACTCACATTAGTTTGTTAGTGATTGTTGAGGAACTATAGATGTAATATTTATGTCTTTCTTAAGACTGAATTATTTTTTCTTGGTTAGTGTTGAACCATGTGTATTAGTATTTTGTGTGTAATTGTTTTATGCATGTACAGTGGACCCCCGAGTTTCGGTCATAATTCATTCCAGAAGGCTGCTCAAGTGCCATTACCGAACGAATTTACTCCCTTAAGGAATAATGTCAAGTAGGTTAATCCATTTCATACCCCCAAAAATACACTTACAAAAGCACTTACAATATTACACTTACATAATTGTTCAATTTCCGAGGTGACCAAAAATCAGGGCTCCACTGTAT
The DNA here is from genome assembly GCA_009830355.1 of Cherax destructor. NCBI lineage: Eukaryota > Metazoa > Arthropoda > Malacostraca > Decapoda > Parastacidae > Cherax > Cherax destructor. Next base: position 39,592 of record WNWK01017375.1, on the reverse strand, counting down.
GGGGAGTATTTATTAATAGAGATTGTTTAAGAATTTTAGGTTAAATAAATACATACTTCTAGGTACAGTGGTACCCCGACTTACGATATTAATCCGTCAGAGAGGGCATATTTTAAGGCGAAACAATCGTTACACGAATCAATTTTCCCCATAAGAAATAATGGAAATAAATTTAATCCGTCCAAGACTTCCAAAAGTAGTTAAATAAAATATTTTTTAGAACTTTTTGACATTAAATAATACAGAATTTAATAAAGAATACCTAAATACACATGTAAATATTGTACAATAACATGTCACTTACATTTATTGAAGAGTTGTTGATGTGTGGAGGACGGGAGGAGGGAGAAGGTGGAGTAGTATGCTAGAGTTTGGAAGGGAATCCTTCCATTAACACTGCAGGTACCAAGTTCTTTTCTGGGGTTACTGGCCTTTTCTTTGAATGCTACACTCCCTGCATGAATGCTACACTCCCTGCATGAATGCTACACTCCCTGCATGCCTACTACACTCCCTGCATCCTTGCTAGACTCCCTGCATCCTTGCTACACTCCCTGCATCCTTGCTACACTCCCTGCATCCTTGCTACACTCCCTGCATCCTTGCTACACTCCCTGCATCCTTGCTACACTCCCTGCATCCTTGCTACACTCCCTGCATCCTTGCTACACTCCCTGCATCCTTGCTACACTCCCTGCATCCTTGCTACACTCCCTGCATCCCTGCTACACTCCCTGCATCCTTGCTACACTCCCTGCATCCCTGCTACACTCCCTGCATCCTTGCTACACTCCCTGCATCCTTGCTACACTCCCTGCATCTTTGCTACACTCCCTGCATCCCTGCTACACTCTCTGCATCCCTGCTACACTCCCTGCATCCTTGCTACACTCCCTGCATCCCTGCTACACTCCCTGCATCCTGCTCCCTGCATCTGCTACACTCCCTGCATCTTTGCTACACTCCCTGCATCCCTGCTACACTCTCTGCATCCCTGCTACACTCCCTGCATCCCTGCTACACTCTCTGCATCCCTGCTACACTCTCTGCATCTTTGCTACACTCCCTGCATGCCTGCTACACTCTCTGCATGCCTGCTACACTCCCTGCATGCCTGCTACACTCCCTGCATAAATGCTACACTCCCTGCATGAATGCTTCACTCCCTGCACATTCTTTACCACAGGCTTGGCACTAGGAGCTTTCTTGGGGCCCATGGTGGCCTATTTAGCAGTTGCAAGCACTAAAAACAGTGGAATAATGACAATATACTGGTATGAATGCGTGGGTGTGGGTGGGTGGTCGCTCTCACTTGTAAACAATAGCACACTAACGCTCCCTGGAGTGCACGCTCAGCTGGGCGCCAAGCGGACACGTCCGGTACGAATGTCGTTCACGAAGCAAACATCGTAAATCACAATCAAATTTTTACGTTATAAATATCGGTTATCGAAAATAACGTAAGATGATAGCATCGTAACACGGGTACCACTGTAGTAGGTTGGTAGGCAGCAACCACCCAGGAAGGTATACCATCCTGCCAAGTGAGTGTGAAATGCAAACCTGTAATTGTTTTACATTATCTCCCTGGGAAAGTGGAACAGAATTCTTTCTCTGTAAGCCATGCGTGTCGTAAGAGGCAACTAAAATGCCAGGAGCAAGGGGCTTGTAACCCCTTCTCTTGTATACATTACAGCCTCTCCTCACTTACCGACGGAGTTTCATTCCTAAGACCATGCCAGTAAACGAATTCGTCGCTAATTGAGGAACCACCCCTTACTGATAGTAAAGTAAAGTAAATTTTATTTCTTTGCAGATTGCAGATTACATAGGTATTGGTAATTACAATGTAAATTGAGTGCAAGGAGAGCCACTGACATGCCATGGCATTAGGGGCAGCTAAATCTAGTAACTTAAAAACTATGTACTTAATATTAGAGAAATTTATTGAGTTTATTCTAGTTAAAAATTGTTTTCAAAATTACAATATGATGAAATTGTACTGTTTAAATTATTATATGATGATATTAGATTGTTACAGGTGTTTAGATTCTCGAATGGTAATATGGAATTGAGATTATCTTAAGTTATCTTGAAGTTAAAACATTCAGATTTGTGTTTGCTGTGAAAATCCTTTCAATCCGTTCAGTATTAACAGTAATACAACATGAAATAGATCAATAACTAACTTAGGAGATATTCCAGGAAACGTGCACATAGCTGATTACCTGGGGGAATTATTTTTGAGAAAACTGCACTTTTTGTCTTTGCATAGGTAAGAGTGCTCTATAGTTACCCTTCAGGCACATAACACACAACTTTTTATCCCTCCCCGCTCTCAACGCCCCCACCTTTCAATACCTCTCCATATAATGTCAGTTTTAGTAATTTGGGCATCTTTATCATGCTTCTATGTTACTTATGTTATACCTAATATTCTGGGGAAGTGGAACAGGATTCTTCCTCTGTAAGCCATGTGTGTCGTAAGAGGCAATTAAAATACCGGGAGCAAGGGGCTAGTAACCCCTTCTCTTGTATATATTACTAAATGTAAAAGGAGAAACTTTCATTTTTCCTTTTGGGCCACCCTGCCTCGGTGGGAAACGGCGGACATGTTGAAAGAAAGAAGAAAAATATTTTATAGCGCCGAGAGGCACACCCCTCCATGCGCCATATGGCATCATAAGTTACTGAGACACTGGTCGCTTCTCTCTCTCTCTCTCTCTTTCTACCTTAGCTAGCTCTGCCCACTTTGTAACGATGCCAAATGGTGAATTAAATATGTACAGTGATACCTCTCATATCCGAACTATATGGGCTGAGACCGGTTCGGAAACACGGAGTTTCCGGATACATGAGGGGGAAAAAATGTGCATCCATACTATCATATCGCCATCGGCGATGGCATTATAGATTTAAAAAATGGATCCAACGTCATCTGGCGGTGGGACCAGACACTCTGGGCTCGAATAACAGCCTCCTGGATTTCTGAAGCCATTTGAAGTTGGGCACCACAAACCATCATACCACTACCATGTTGTTGTAGGTACCACTTCACGCACTGATCGAGTTCCAAGCTCTGTGGCTTTGCCATCATTTTTCTTTCAGCACTTTTTCCAGTTTTTGAGGCGGCAGAAAACATCCGAACGGATGTTCAGATGTTTGGGTAATAATTTTAGTATTTTGCCCTTTCCCAGGGCCTGTTCAGATATTGGTGAGGTTCGGATAATGGCTGGCTGGATATGCGAGGTATCACTGTATATTAGAAAAAATAAATAAAAAGGAAACTGCAACTTGATAACGATGTTTTAATTTGCATAACTAAAATATTTCAGAAAACAATAGTTAAAAGTGCTGCTGCGCTTCTAACTAGATAATGATCCGATATATATCCATTGCCCCTCTATAAATATACTTCGTGAAGCCTACCCATCAACCTTTTATCCACCAATACTTAATCTAACTAGCTACTTTCATTACATGCTGTATCATATCTTGTATACAGTGGGACCTCGGCTTAAGAGTTTAATCTGTTCCGTGACCTTGCTCGTATCCTCATCTGCTCGTATGCTAAGTCAGTTTTTCTCATTTAAATTAATTGAAATGGCATTAATCCGTTCCAGCAGAATTCCTGCTCTCAGAGGCAGGAAAAATACACTTCGATATAACGCTAATACCAACTCTACGGTTTATTTATCCATCACAATTGATCTAATATGACATAAACAATATAAATAACATAGAAACCTGATGTATACTCTAGAATGAATAAAATGTCATTTCGTATGTGACTAGTAGTGGAGGTGGCGGAGAGTTTGTTTGGAGACAGGACAAAATACTCCTTCAGTATGATGCTAATATCAACTCTGTGGCTTATTTATCTATCATAATTGATCTAATATGACATAATGAACAATATACAGTGGTCCCTCAACTTTCGGTCATAATCCATTCCAGAAGCTAGACCTTAACTCGAATTACTCAAAGGTCGAAACCTTATTTCCCATAAGAAATAATGTAAATACAATTAATCCGTTTCCACCCAAAAATATTCATAAAAAATTCATTTTTTTTTAAAGAAATACTATAGTTTTACATAGAGAAAACAATGATAAATAAATATAAAGCACTAATTATAATGGATAAATGAACAGTTAAATAAGTTTTACATTTATTGAAGAATCTTGTTGGCGTATGAGAGAGTCGGGAGAGTTTGTTTGGAGGCAGGACAAGATAGTCCTTCAATATGACAATAATATCAACTCTACAGCTTATTTATCTAGCACAATTCATCTAATATGACATAATAAACAATATTAATAACATAGAAACATGATATAAACTCTAGAATGAATAAAACATGTTATTACGAACGTAAGGGCTGGTGGTAGTGTGTTTGTTGTTGTTGGGTATAAGGGCCACTGACCATAAGCCGTGGTGGTGGTCGGCGGCAGCAGAAAGCCACCACCACTATTCACACAAACAATGTGCATAATTTATAAATAAGGTAGTAAGGTAGTAAGTTGGTAGACAGCAACCACCCAGGGAGGTACAACCATCCTGCCAGGTGACTGTAAAACAGAAACCTGAAACTGTTTTACATGATGGTAGGATTGCTGGTGTCTTTTTTCTGTCTCATAAACATGCAAGATTTCAGGTACATCTTGCTACTTCTACTTACACTTAGGTCACGCTACGCAAACATGTACACGTTTATGTATACACACTCATCTGAGTTTTCTTTGATTTTATCTTAATAGTTCTTGTTCTTATTGCTTTTCCTTTCATATCCATGGGGAAGTGGAATAAGAATCTTTCCTCCGTAAGCCATGCGTGTTGTAAAAGTCAACTAAAATGCCGGGAACAATGGGCTAGTAACCTATTTCCTGTATAGCTTACTAAAAAGAAAAAGAAGAAAACCGTCAAAGTGGGATGTTTGAATGTGCGTGGATGTTGTGTGAATGATAAGAAAGAGATGATTGTAGATGTTATGAATGAAAAGAAGCTGGATGTCCTGGCTTTAAGTGAGACAAAGCTGAAGGGGGTAGGAGAGTTTCAGTGGGGAGAAATAAATGGGATTAGGTCAGGGGTTTCAAATAGAGTTAGAGGTAAAGAAGGAGTGGCAATAATGTTGAATAATCAGTTATGGCAGGTAAAGAAGGAATATAAATGTATAAATTCAAGGATTATGTGGAGTAAAATAAAGGTTGGATGTGAAAAGTGGGTTATAGTAAGTGTTTATGCACCTATAGAAGAGAGAAGTGTAGAGGAGAGAGAGAGAGATTTTGGGAAATGTTGAGTGAGTGTGTGGGGAGTTTTGAACCAAGTGAGAGAGTAATTGTGGTTGGGGATCTTAATGCTAAAGTGGGTAAAAATGTTGTGGAAGGAGTAGTAGGTAAATTTGGGGTGCCAGGGGTAAATGTAAATGGGGAACCATTAATTGAGTTGTGTAGAAAGAGGTTTGGTAATAAGTAATACATATTTTATGAAAAAGAGGATAAATAAATATACAAGGTATGATACAGCACGTAAGGAAAGTAGTTTGTTGGATTATGTATTGGTGGATAAAAGGTTGATGGGTAGGCTTCAGGATGTACATGTTTATAGAGGGGCAACACATATATCAGATCATTATTTGGTTGTAGCTACAGTTAGAGTAAAAGGTAGATGGGACAAAAAGAAAATGGCAACAGCAAGTAAGAGAGAGGTAAAAGTGTATAAACTAAGGGAGGAGGAAGTTAGGGTGAGATATAAGCAACTATTGGCAGAAAGGTGGGCTAGTGCAAGTATGAGTAGTGGGGGGGGTTGAAGAGAGTTGGGATAGTTTTAAAAATGCAGTATTAGAATGTGGGGCAGAAGTTTGTGGCTATAGGAGGGTGGGTGCAGGAGGAAAGAGGAGTGAGTGGTGGAATGAAGAAGTAAAGGGTGTGATAAAGGAGATAAAGGTAGCTTATGAGAGGTTTTTACAAAACAGAAGTGTTAATAGAAGAGCAGAGTATATGGAGAGTAAAAGAAAGGTGAAGAGAGTGGTGAGAGTGTGCAAAAGAAGAGCGGATGAAAGAATGGGAGAGGCTCTGTCAAGAAATTTTGCTGAAAACGAGAAAATTTTTTGGAGTGAGATAAACAAGGTAAGAAAGCCTAGGGAACAAATGGATTTGTCAGTTAAAAACAGAGTAGGGGAGTTAGTAGATGGGGAGCTGGAGGTATTGGGTAGATGGCGGGAATATTTTGAGGAACTTTTAAATGTCGATGAAAAAAGGGAGGCGGTAATTTCATGTACTGGCCAGGGATGTACAATATCATTTAGGAGTGAAGAAGAGCAGGATGTGAGTGTGGGGGAGGTGCGTGAGGCATTATGTAGAATGAAAGGGGGTAAAGCAGCTGGAACTGACGGGATCATGACAGAAATGTTAAAAGCAGGGGGGGATATAGTGCTGGAGTGGTTGGTATTTTTGTTTAATAAATGTATGAAAGAGGAGAAGGTACCTAGGGATTGGCAGAGAGCATGTATAGTTCCTTTATATAAAGGGAAGGGGGATAAAAGAGAGTGTAAAAATTATAGGGGAATAAGTTTACTGAGTGTTAGGTAGTAGGTTGGTAGATAGCAACCGCCCAGGGAGGTACTACCGTCCTGCCAAGTGAGTGTAAAACGAAAGCCTGTAATTGTTTTACATGATGGTAGGATTGCTGGTGTCTTTTTTCTGTCTCATAAACATGCAAGATTTCAGGTACATCTTGCTCCTTCTACTTACACTTAGGTCACACTACACATTCATGTACAAGCATATATATATATACACACCCCTCTGGGATTTCTTCTATTTTCTTACTAGTTCTTGTTCTTATTTCTTCTTATCTCCATTTGGAAGTGGAACAGAATTCTTCCTCCGTAAGCCATGCGTGTCGTGGGAGGCGACTAAAATGCCGGGAGCAAGGGACTGGTAACCCCTTCTCCTGTATATATTACTAAATGTAAAAGGAGAAACTTTCGTTTTTCCTTTTGGCCCACCCTGCCTCGGTGGGAAACGGCCGAGGTGTTGAAAGAAAGTTTACTGAGTATACCAGGTAAAGTGTATGGCAGGGTTATTATTGAAAGAATTATAGGTAAGACAGAGAGTAGGATTGCAGATGAGCAAGGAGGCTTTAGAGTGGGTAGGGAATGTGTAGATCAAGTGTTTACAGTGAAGCATATATGTGAACAGTATTTAGATAAAGGTAGAGAAGTTTTTATTGCATTTATGGATTTAGAAAAGGCATATGATAGTGGATAGGGGAGCAATGTTGCAAGTGTATGGAATAGGTAATAAGTTACTGAAGGCTGTAAAGAGTTTTTATGAGGATAGTGAGGCTCAGGTTAGGGTGTGTAGGAGAGAGGGAGATTACTTCCCGGTAAAAGTAGGTCTTAGACAGGGATGTGTAATGTCACCATGGTTGTTTAATATATTTATAGATGGGGTTGTAAAAGAAGTAAATGCTAGGGTGTTGGGGAGAGGGGTGGGATTAAATTATGGAGAATTAAATGCAAAATGGGAGTTGACACAGTTACTTTTTGCTGATGATACTGTGCTTATGGGAGATTCTAAAGAAAAGTTGCAAAGGTTAGTGGACGAGTTTGGGAGTGTGTGTAAAGGTAGAAAGTTGAAAGTGAACATAGGTAAGAGTAAGGTGATGAGGGTATCAAACGATTTAAATAAAGAAAAATTGGATATCACATTGGAGAGAGGGATTATGGAAGAAGTAAATGTTTTCAGATATTTGGGAGTTGACGTGTCAGCGGATGGGTTTATGAAGGATGAGGTTAACCATAGAATTGATTTAAGGAAAAAAGGTGAGTGGTGCGTTGAGGTATCTGTGGAGACAAAAAACGTTATCCATGGAGGCAAAGAAGAGAATGTACGAAAGTATAGTGGTACCAACACACTTATATGGGTGTGAAGCATGGGTTGCAAATGCTGCAGCAAAGAGTAGGCTGGAGGCAGTGGAGATGTCCTGTCTAAGGGCAATGTGTGGTGTAAATATTATGCAGAAAATTCGGAATGTGGAAATTAGGAGAAGGTGTGGAGTTACTAAAAGTATTTGTCAGAGGGCTGAAGAGGGGTTGTTGAGGTGGTTTGGTCATTTACAGAGAATGGATCAAAGTAGAATGACTTGGAGAGCGTATAAATCTGTAGGGGAAGGAAGGCGGGGTAGGGGTCGTCCTAGAAAAGGTTGGAGGGAAGGGGTAAAGGAGGTTTTGTGGGCGAGGGGCTTGGACTTACAGCAAGCATGTGTGAGCGTGTTTGATAGGAGTGAATGGAGACGAATGGTTTTTGGGACCTGACAAGCTGTTGGAGTGTGAGCAGGGTAACATTTTGTGAAGGGATTCAGGGAAACCAGTTAATTGATTTAGTTGGACTTGAGTCCTGGAAATGGGAAGTACAATGCCTGCACTTTAAAGGAGGGGTCAGGGATAGTGACAGCTGGGAGGAACTATTCTCAGCTGTCGTATCTGAGCTCCTCTGCAAAGACAGTGATTATGTATGAGTGTGGTGAAAGTGTTGAATGATGATGAAAGTATTTTCTTTTTGGGGATTTTCTTTCTTTTTGGGTCACCCTGCCTCGGTGGGAGACGGCCGACTTGTTGAAAAAGAAAAAATATTTACACTTTAATTTATAAATAAAAAATATTTATACTTTAATTTATAAATAAGAAATTTTCACACTTATATAAATAAGAAATACTTACACTTACCTTGGAGGAGATGGTGGCAGAGGGCGGCGCTCTTGTCAGTGTCCCTATATTCCTCAAACAACATTGTAGGAGTTAAGATTCGTGTCGTCATTTTCTATCGATTAATCGCTTAACTTACTTAAGTAAGCAAGTTTATTCAGGTATACACAAATCCAGTTATACATAGATTATCTTACATAGCAGCATATGTGTAGAAAACCTAGGATAACCCAAAAAAGTCAGACAGTGACTTATTTCCATTGCTACACTGTTAATGCTACACTTTATCACTGGCTGGTGCTATAGCCTTTATCGACTTGTGAAGCTTCTTTGGACCCATGGTGACTTATTTCACAGTGACAATCACTAAACCAGCAATAAACACAATAAATTGATTGTGAAATGTTTGAAAGAGCACGCTGGGTAATGTTCTCTCAGTGGTAAACAACGCTAGACTGGCATCCTGCGTGGCGAGGCGGACAGGTCTGGTACGGACCGATAGTCGAAGGAATGACCGATAAATGAGGGAAAATTTTACCGAAAAAAGCACTCGAAACTCGAAATCACCAATAGTCGGAATCACCGAAAGTCGAGGGACCACTGTAAATAACATAGAAACTTGATAAAAGTGTGAGTTTGGAGTGTTTGAATAGCGAGGGTCCACTGTATATACTCTAGAATGAATAAAATATGTCATTGTGACAAGTGGAGGCGGCCATTCCTGCTCTTGCATTGTTGTGGTATTCACTGCCATCTAGTGGCGGCCTTTTGAACCTCACTTGTTATTATAGTACGTATTATAATTATAGTACAGTGGTACCTCGAGTTACGAGCTTAATTCGTTCCAGACGGCTATTCAAGTGCCGATATCGAAGGAATTTTTTCCCATAGCACACAGTTCATAATGAGAAAAAAAACTCCGACCGTGTTTTTGGTTTAAAACTCCGACTTTGAAGTGTATTTTCGTATGGTATTTATGGTTGTATTCTCGCTTTCCTCATCTCGTTTAATAGAATGGAAGATATATTACAGAAAAAGAGATGATTTTGATTGGGTTCACAATGAAAAGTACCTTGAAATTGAGCTCAAAGTAACAGAAATGTTCGATTTTTGTCGATGTTCAAGAGTAAACAAATTTAGTCACTGTCTAATACATGTCCAACTGGCCATTCTAATACGCACTCACGAATGTTTTGACATTATTTATACAATTATTACAATAATGCAGTGGTCTGCATAACAGTAAATCTACTATTTTTTGTGTGAATAAAATTCAAAATAGAAAGCAAGAGTAATATAAGAGGGGCCTGGAGACATGACTAATGAACATAGGAAATGTTATTTTAGTGCCAGGAATGTCTGCATTGTTTATTCTGGATCCTATTTTGAAATTGGCATCTTTTGAAATTTGTGTAAAATTGGCCAAATTGCCAATTTCTGACCACTTTATAGGGTAGTTGAAATCAGTAAGTGGGCAGTTTCTTGTACTCAGTCGATAGAACAAATGGAGTTTTAGCGAAATAGTTATGAGTTTGGTTGACTGGAGCAATGGAAATGGCCGAAAATAGGGCTCAAAGTGGGCGAAATTGCCGATGCATAAATTTCGCTGAGATCGCTAACTTTACGAGATCATAATTCTGTAAGTTTCCCATCAAATTCCATACTTTTGGTGTCATTACCATCGGGAAAAAAATCTCTATCATTTCATGAGATTTTTTTTTTTTTTAATTCTTCGACACTGAAAGCAAGTTTGTGAGCCAAGGTCTTGACACTGAAAGGGATAAGAGGAAAGTGATGTTGACCCAGAGTTTAGAGGGTTTGAGATGGATGTGGCTACAAGTGGTCGAGGAAATATCAAAAACCTCGATAATAACCCATGTGCAACATCTTTTCAATATTGGTTCTACTGGTAGTGTCATCCTGCCAGAATGTCCTATAACCTATGCCCTAAGTAAAGAGAAAAAATTCTGGAACGTGTAATATGTATTCAGCACGCTGGGTGGGTGACCAGTTGGCTGGCCGACTGGCTGGCTGATTGACTTTAGCTGTCTATCTTTGTCTCTGTTTCACAGGTACACATAAGTACAATTTTTATACATAGTGTAAATTTCCTAGGATAACCCAAAAAATGCAGACGAAGCGCTATACTGTGCTTGTAGATATAAGGCATAATAAACATCACTGGCAGTATGCATTTTCATTTGATCAGAGATCAGACGTGACGACTGCATCGTGTGTAATACCTGTTGGTTCATGAGATATAGGGACAAGCAGAGAGAGACAGGAAGACAGAGACACACAGGCAGACAGAAAGACAGATAAGCAGACAGAGCTAGACAGATAGACATCATTATGTGTAACGGTGAAAACAAATAAAGCCACAGTTCCCTGGAGCAGTGCTCGATCATCAAGTGTCAATCCACTGCTGCACTGTCAGCAGTGGAGTGACACTCATCTTAAACCATGCTTCAAGGAGTTTCATATACATATACTCCATGTCTAAAACATTGCTGGGACCTGTAAATACTTTGTATATATTTCTAGACAATAGTATGTGATCAAGGTATGTGAAAATGTTCACCTGTCAGTGTGTTTGTGACCATTTGAGTACCATTTCAGTACCTTATATTAGTGTCAGAACAAAGATTGGCTATGAAATCACAAGAACTACTATAAATTGTAATTATCAGAACATAAAAATTATATAAATTAAAATAAAAACGAGAAAAAAAGGTATATTGGCAACACTGCAAACGGCAGGACTCCATGTTGCCGTCAGGTGAGCATCCAGCACCAACTTCGTGGCCTTTTATCTCGGAAAATATTCGGAGCACTGGCAGTGAAAACATAGATCTACATTTGGACAGTTTAAGGATTAATAGAGGAAAATCCATTGCCTTGCAGTTTGCTGGATGTCCTGCCAGATCATATGAATGCTGAGATTGTGGCTGGAACCATTAGTTCTAAACAAGAGGCATTAGACTACCTCACCTGGACTTACTTCTTCAGGAGACTCGTTCAGGTAAGATATGTATTAATTTTTTTTTTTTTTTTTTTTTTTTTTTTCAGCTTGCTTTCTTGCCCTCCCTTCTTCCTCTCTCACTACCTCTGCTTCCCTCTCTTCTTCCTCCCTACTTCCTTCCTTTCTTCCTTTTTTATTCATCTCTTGCTTCCTTCCTCTCTTCTTCATCCCCACTTTTTTCCTCTATATTTTCTCCTTCATTCCTCCCTACTTTTCCCTCCATGTTTCTGGCCTACTTTCTCCCTCTTCATTCTTATATTTTTCCTTTTTTATTGTCCTTATTTTCTACATTTCTTCATCCTATCTTTCTATATCTTTAGTCTTTTCCTTTGTCCTTTTTTCTTTGTCCCTTCTTTCTTTATACTTTCTTCATATTTACTTCTTCATATCTACTTTCTTCTTCATATCTACTTTCTTTCTTCATCTCTTCTCTCTCTATTTGCTACTTTCCTAATCTCTACTTTTTTGTTCTTTCTACCTTTTTCATCCCTTCATTCTCATTCTGTTCTCTATTTTCTCACTCCATGTATTTTCACTCTATTCCCACTATTCTCAGTCCCAACATTCTCACTCCCAACATTCTCACTCCCAACATTCTTATCACTTGCCTGCACCAGTGTATGTATAGTCTGAGAGACTAAAAAACTTCATAGTTGGCAACTTCCTTGAAAGGCAGAAGTCAGCAAGTAAGGATGTTCATTAGTTTACAACTACATAATGCATTTTTTTTTAACACACCGGCCATCTCCCACCGAGGCAGGGTGACCCAAAAAAAGAAACTTTAACCATCATTCACACATAATCGCTGTCTTTGCAGAGGCACCCAGATATGGCAGTTTAGATGTCACTCCAAACAGCCAATATCCCAAACCCCTCCTTTAACCCATTAACTGTCCAAACGTATACATATCTACGTTTACACGCGTAGCGCTCCGACCTTGATTTTCCCCATTTGAAAGCATGTAAAAAAAAACATATACGTTCGGAGCGCTAGCGGTAAAAACGTATATATACGTTTGGACAGTTAATGGGTTTAAGTGCAGGCATTGTACTTCCCACCTCCAAGACTCAAGTCCAGCTAACCAGTTTCAATGAATCCCTTCACAAAATATTACCCTGCTCACACTCCAACAGCTCGTCAAGTCCCAAAAAACATACGTCTCCATTCACTCCTATCTAACACGTTCACACATGCCTGCTGCATGTCCAGGCCCCTTGCGCACAAAATCTTTCACCCCCACCATCCTTTCCTAGGAGGACCCCTACCCCTCCTCCCCTCCACTACAGATTTATACACCCTCCAATTCATTCTATTTTTCTCCACACTGTCTAAATGACCAAACCACCTCAATAACCCCTCTTCCGCCCTCTGAATAATACTTTTTATAACTCCACACCTACTAATTTCCATACTATGAATTCTTTGCACAATATTTACACCAGACATGGCCCTTAGACACGACATTTCCATTTCCTCCAGCCTCCTTTTTGCTGCAGAATTTACAACCCATACTTCACACCCATATAAGAGTGATGGTACCACTATACTCTCATACATTCCCTTCTTTGCCTCCATGGATAATGTTTTTTTTTTGTCTCCACAGATACCTCAATGCACCACTGTTATGGGGTATTATGGACTTGTTATGGGGGCTATTGGAACCCAGCATGTATTGTTGTAATTAAATAACATATAATTAGGCATTTATATGTTATTTAATTACAACAATACATGCTGGGTTCCAATAGCCCCCATAACAAGTCCATAATACCCCATAACAAGGCATTTATATGTTATTTAATTACAACAATACATGCTGGGTTCCAATAGCCCCCATAACAAGTCCATAATACCCCATAACAACCACTTGCCTTTTTTTCCTTCATCAATTCTATGGTTAGCCTCATTCTTCATAAACCTATCTGCTGACAAATCTGCTCCCAAATATCTGAATACATTCACTTCTTCCATAATCCCTCCCTCCATTGTGATATCCAGTTTTTCTTTACCTAACTCATTTGATGCCCTCACCTTACTCTTGTCTATGTTCACTTTCATCTTTCTTTACACACCCTCCCAAACTCATCCACTAACTTTTGCAACTTCTCTTTAGAATCTCCCAAAAGCACAGTATCATCAGCAAAATGTAACTGTGTCAACTACCATTTTGTATTTAATTCCCCGTAATTTAATCTTACCCTTCTCAACACCCTAGCATTTACTTCTTTTACAACTCTATCTATAAATATATTAAACAACCATGATGACATTAGACATCCCTGTCTAAGACTTACTTTTACTGGAAAGTAATCTCCCTCTCTCCTACACACCCTAACCTGAGCCTCATTTATTTTTTTAAACATGTCGGCCGTTTCCCACCGAGGCGCGGTGACCCAAAAAGAAAGAAAAAAAGTTTCATCATCGTTCAACACTTTCACCATCACTGACACATAATCACTGTCTTTGCCGAGGCGCTCAGATACGACAGTCTAGATGTCACTCCAAACAGCCAATATCCCAAACCCCTCCTTTATAGTGCAGGCAAGAGTCTGCGCTCAGCCTCATTATCCTCATAAAAACTCTTTACAGCATTTAGTAACTTACTACATATTCCATACACTTGCAGCAATATCTGCAAGTGTATAGTCACTATAGTACCTTATAAAGGTATAAATCACTTTCATCTTTGTGTACATGACTTACATTAGTGTTATATACTGAACATCAGAAAACTAATATACAGTAGTACCTCGTGTTACGAGCTTAATTCGTTCCAAACAGCTATTCAAGTGCCGATACCGAAGGAATTTGTTCCCATAAGTAATAATGAAAATTAGATTAATCCATTTCAGACCCCCAAAAATACACTTGCAAAAGCACCTACAAAAATGCACTTACATAATTGTTCGAGTTGGGAGCTGCTCGTAAGTAGAGGTACCACTGTACGTACATACAGTATTTAACTTCATTATAATTCATAATGAAGTGTCAGTGACAGAACAGAAGAATAGATATGGGCTCAAACTGTGGTCAATACATGTACCACATCAAAAGTTGTAACCACTCAGCCACAGAGCTTACAATAGGATGATCTTACAACTAACACTTCTGTGATGTGGTTGTATCAGCAGCACCAACTTATATCTATTCTCATACTCCTCAAAGCTGTATAATGTTGGGCCTGTTATGTGCATGGACCATGGTTTGAGTCTCTATACAGTCCTCTGTTTATTCAGTAAAAGTCATTAAGTATGACTTATCTTGCATTTATAGACTATATTGCTTTGAATGGTATGACAGTAGATCTGTCATGAAAGATTCTTAACCTGTGGAATGAGACACTTAAGGTGACAGTTGGTGCAGCTAACACAACTTTGTCACAGTAGTGTGGATTGTACAGTCATCCTCTTGTATGCTCTGTAGCCAAGTAGTTACTGCACTGGGCCTGCTACAGGCATGGACCATAGTTCCCATCCATTCTTTTGCTTATACAGTGGTACCTCGACTTACGATATTAATCCGTCAGAGATGGCATATCTTAAGGCGAAACAATCGTTACTCGAATCAATTTTCCCCATAAGAAATAATGGAAAGAAATTTAATCCGTCCAAGACTTCCAAAAATAGTTAAATAAAATATTTTTTAGAACTTTTTGACATTAAATAATACACAATTTAATGAAGAATAACTAAATACACGTGTAAATATTGTACAATAACATGTCACTTACATTTATTGAAGAGTTGTTGATGTGTGGAGGACGGGAGGAGGGGAGAAGGTGGAGTAGTATGCTAGTGTTTGGAAGGGAATCCCCTTCCATTAACACTGCAGGTACCAAGTTCTTTTCTGGGGTTACTTCCCTTTTTCTTTGAATGCCACTAGGACCAGCTTGAGAGTCACTGGACCTCTTCCTAACAATAAATCTGTCCAGGGAGCTCTGTGTCTGCCGATTCTTTAACACATCCCTGAAATGACACACCACTGTGTCATTGTACAGGTTGCCAGTACGGCCTGCAACAGCATGGTTAGGGTGATATTCATCCATAAAGCCTTGCACATCACTCCATTTGGCACAGATCTCCCTAATCCTTGAAGAAGGCACCTTCTTCCATCTCGGTTCCACCTCCTCCTCTGAACCATTGTCCTGACCTCTGGTCTCTTGTTCCAGTTGCTGTTGAAGCTCTTGCAGATCTTCAGTGGTTAGCTCTTCCTTGTGCTCCTCCACCAACTGTTCCACATCCTCACCACTCACCTCTAACCCCATAGACTTGCCCAATTCCACAATTTCTTCCACAACAGGCTCAGGCTCAGGGTTCTGAGGCTCAGCCCCAAAACCTTCAAAATCCCTCTCTAGGACACAGTCTGGCCACAATTTTCTCCAGGCAGAGTTCAAAGTCCTGGTAGTCACTCCCTCCCAAGCCTTACCTATAAGGTTTACACAATGCAGCATATGGAAATGGTTTTCCAAAGTCTCTTAGGGTTATATTCATGTCTGTGGTCACATCAAAGCACTTTTGAAACATTGCTTTGGTATAGAGTTTTTTAAAGTTGGAAATGACCTGCTGGTCCATGGGCTGGAGGAGAGGAGTGGTATTAGGGGGCAAGAACTTCACTTTGATGAATTTAAACTCCTCCACA
Source organism: Cherax destructor (assembly GCA_009830355.1). Classification (NCBI taxonomy): domain Eukaryota; kingdom Metazoa; phylum Arthropoda; class Malacostraca; order Decapoda; family Parastacidae; genus Cherax; species Cherax destructor. The sequence goes on along the minus strand of WNWK01017375.1, from coordinate 23,221 downwards.
ATTTTCTCTACCTAGTTTGGAGGATGACAAAGAGCATTGTCCATTATCAGGAGGCACTTAAATGGCAAATTATTGTCCAATAGATATTTCTTCACACTGGGGCCAAACACGCCATTGAACCACTCTAAGAAAATGTCCTTTGTGACCCATGCCTTTCTGTTAGATTTCCACATCACACACAAGTTAAGACTTGCTGACACCGCATCTGCCAAACACTCGGGGATTTTCAAAAAGATACACCAGTAAAGGCTTCACTTTAAAATCACCACTGGCATTAGCACAAAGCATCAAAGTTAGCCTGTCTTTCATAGGCTTATGTCCTGGCTGTGCCTTTTCTTCCTGAGTAATGAAGGTCCTGTTGGGCATTTTCTTCCAAAACAGGCCTGTTTCATCACAATTAAACACTTGTTGGGGGAGGAATTGTTCAGCCTCTATGTACTCCTGGAATTCAGGCACATATTTTTCAGCCGCAATTTTGTCAGAACTGGCTGCCTCACCATGCCTCACAACACTATGTATGCCACTTCGATTCTTAAATTTTTGAAACCAGCCTCTGCTGGCTTTAAATTCGCTCATGTCAGCACTCGTTGCAGGCATTTTCTTAACGAGATCATCATGCAACTGCTTTGCTATTTCACATATTATTGCCTCCGAAACAGTATCTCCTGCTAACTGTTTCTCGTTGATCCACACCAACAACAACCTTTCCACATCTTCCAGCACTTGTGGTCTGTGTTTTGTGATCACAGATGAACCTTTTGCAACAACAGCTTCCTTGATTTTACGTGAATTTTTCTTGGCTACAATTGTAGTGATGGTAGAAAAGGCTTTACCATACAGCCTGGCCAGCTCACTGATACGCACTCCACTTTCATATTTTTCTATTATCTCCTTCTTCAGTTCTATCGTACATGTATTTCTGTTCCTCTTTGCCACAGGCTTACCACTAGGATCTTTCCTTGGACCCATGGTAGCTTATTTAGGAGTTGCAAGCACTAAAAACAGTGGAATAATGACAATATACTGGTATGAATGCATGGGTGTGGGTGGGTTGTCGCTCTCGCTTGTAAACAATAGCACACTGACGCTCCCTGGAGTGCGCGCTCAGCTGGGCGCCACGCGGACACGTCCAGTACGAATGTCGTTACACGAAGCAAACATCATTACTCGCAATCATTTTTTTTACGTTATAAATATCGTTACTCGAAAATATCGTAAGATGACAGCATCGTAACACGAGGTATGACTGTACAGTTTTTCTTTGATGTTGACTATGGTAATACAGTAGGACCCCCGTATCTGCTGGGAATGGGGAGAGGGGGTTCCAAGGATCTGCTGCAGATACCCAAACCATGGATAATAGTGAACCCTATATATATAAGTCTTTTTCTTTTACATAAATACCTATTATAAAGTTTAATTGATAAATTATGCAAAATAAGTGGAGAATTATTACTTTTTCACTGATGAGAAGCACTTCATGACTTCTCTTAGGCTTTGAAGCACTTCCACCATCACTACGTTTACACTTTGAGACCATTATTAAGCAAAATTAAGTTTTTTTTTTTTTGGGCCATGGTAAACTGCGGGTAACTGAAGCTGCAGATACTGGACCCGCGGATGCAGTTGTCCTACTGTACTAACTAAATATCAGCTGATCTAAGGTAGGCTGGGCAGGATTGAACTGAATAATATGATAGTATTTCTAGCAAAGTTAGGTTGCTAGGTTAGTTTTCCTCCAAAATTGAGGTTTTCAAAGCAGCACAAATTCACAAAAATATATCCTATCTTCCAATTATCAGTTATTACATTTTTTTACAACCTGTTGACAAATAAGAGCAACAGTTACAAGTCATTTCAATGACTGCAGTCAATGAGAAAAATTTTACTGGCAATAAAATAACTTAGGTAGGTAGTAGGTTGATAGACAGCAACCACCCAGGGAGGTACTACCGTCCTGCCAAGTGAGTGTAAAACGAAAACCTGTATTTGTTTTACATGATGGTAGGATTGCTGGTGTCTTTTTTCTGTCTCATAAACATGCAAGATTTCAGGTACTATCTTGCTACTTCTACTTACACTTAGGTCACACTACACATACATATACTCATTTATGTATACACACTCATCTGAGTTTTCTTTGATCTTATCTTAATAGTTCTTGTTCTTATTTCTTTTCCTTTCATATCCATGGGGAAGTGGAATGAGAATCTTTCCTCCATAATCCATGCGTGTTGTAAAAGGCAACTAAAATGCCGGGAACAATGGGCTAGTAACCCCTTTTCCTGTATAGATTTACTAAAAAGAAAAAGAAGAAAACCCTCAAAGTGGGATGTTTGAATGTGTGTGGATGTTGTGCAAATGATAAGAAAGAGATGATTGTAGATGTTATGAATGAAAAGAAGCTGAATGTCCTGGCTTTAAGTGAGACAAATATAAAGGGGGTAGGAGAGTTTCAGTGGGGAGAAATAAATGGGATTAGGTGAGGAGTTTCAAATAGAGTTAGAGCTAAAGAAGGAGTGGCAATAATGTTGAATAATCAGTTATGGCAGGTAAAGAGGGATTATAAATGTATAAATTCAAGGATTATGTGGAGTAAAATAAGGGTTGGATGTGAAAAGTGGGTTATAGTAAGTGTTTATGCATGTGGAGAAGAGAGAAGTGTAGAGGAGAGAGAGAGATTTTGGGAAATGTTAAGTGAGTGTGTGGGGAGTTTTGAACCAAGTGAGAGAGTATTTGTGGTTGGGAGTAGTAGGTAAATTTGGGGTGCCAGGTGTAAATGTAAATGGGGAACCGTTAATTGAGCTATGTGTAGAAAGAGGTTTGGTAATAAAAAATACATATACATATGAAACCTGGTGTTGCAATCAGGCGGTCTGTTGACCAGTATGATTTGACACTGTGCTTATACACATGTGGCATAAGCATTATTGTGGCAAAGAAAAGATACATCTCAGCCACAGTTGTCTCTTTCCACCTGTTGAGGCGTGATGTTGGTGAAAGTATTGTGTTTGCCATGGTGTACTTGTAGTATCTGTTGCTTTCCCTGACAATAATATCCATTAGAGGTTCATCAAAGAATAATTCAAAGCATTCCAGTTCAGTGGCATTGTTTCCAAGTGGACAAGATGGGCGTATTCCACATTGACTGTCATCAAACTGATGGGGACTGGGAATAAAATTGTCAGCTTCTTGCCAATCCCAGGTGCGGTCTGTTGGTGGGTACTGGATATTTACAGGTGGTTGTGGGGGTTGTGGAGGTTGTGGTTGTGGGGGTTGTGGAAGTGGAAGTTGTGGTTGTGGGGGTTGGTGGGTGGGTGAGGTTGGCTTTGTTGTAGCTGAGCTGACTCAGCGGCGTCGGTGCCAGCATTTTCCACTGCTGGTGCCTCGCGCCTGGCACCACCACCACTACCACTAACAGATGGTTGCGCATTTCTCATTCCAATTGCAACACTATCATTGTCATTTTCACTATCACTTTCTGTTGTACGCCCACGGAATGTACTCTGAGATGTACTCCTTCCCCTTGGAACAGCATATGGCACGCTACCAGAGCGCATATACCGTCGTATATACTGACGCTTCACTGGAGAATATTCCACTCCACTCTCGCTACTGGAACTGTTTTGAAGAGCTTGGAGTTCATATTCACTATCACTATCATTACCATTGCTCACATCAGAGTCTGGAATATGAGTAAATAACAGTTTCCTCTTTCGTTCTGGTACAATTGAGCGTGAACAAGATGCCACAGCACCGGAGGTGGAAGGCTGAGGGTCGTCTGGGTTTTCCTCAATATTACCGGTATTATGGTCATTAGTTTCGGTCACAACCTCCTCAAAACCTTGAAACTCATCACCACTGACACTCCCATCGGTGTTAGAACTGTCACTGAGGAACAAAAGTGTCCCAATTCGCCGAGGAGTGAGGAGTTTCTTACCGCCAGGCATGGTGAAGAATGTGTACTAACATGGCGTTCCCACAATGCACCACTGGCTCCCCGATTTTTTTCCTACTGCGCACACTGACCACGCAGACCCATTCTCTCACCACTAGGCCTACCAGCCATTTCGCGCTTAATTTGAAGGCGCTAGAATTTGTGTACTAGTACGTCAATAACCCCAGTGCGTAAGCCGTACTAGTACGTCAATAACCCTGAAAGAATTAAGGAAGCAGTATTGTTAGGCTTAGTAAATGCTATTATTATATTTCCCTACAATATATTTGTGCATCAAAACATTCGTGAATGCTACAGTACAGTACAGTGGACCCCCGAGTAACGTAAGGCCCATATATCGGAAAAATCGTGTAACGTAAGCATTTTTCGATATCGTGTATCGAAAATGGACTCTTGTATCGTAACGTATTAGACCTCTCCGCCTGCTCTGCGCCTGCCCTGCGCTTGCGCAGGATGCCAGTGAAGCGTTGTTTACCATTGAGAGAACATTAGCCAGCGTACTCTTTCAAACATTCACAATACATTTTGTGTCTTTTTTGGTGGTTTAGTGATTGTCACTGTAAAATAAGTCACCATGGGTCCAAAGAAGCTTCCTAGTGGCACCCCAGTGGTAAAGAGAGTGAGGAACACCATCGAACTGAAGAAAGATTATAGAAAAATATGAGAGTGGCGTACGTCTGAGTGAGCTTGCCAGGATGTACAAGAAAACCCCATCTACTATCGGCTATATCCTGGCAAAGAGAAATGAGATCAAGGAAGCTAATGTTGCAAAAGGGGTTGATATGTTAACGAAAAATAGATCGAAAACAGTGGATGAGGTTGAGAAGTTGTTGATGGTGTGGATCAATGAAAAACAGATAGCGTGTGATAGTATTTCCACGGCGATAATTTGTGAAAAGGCAAGGAAATTGCACGCAGATCTTGTCAAGACAATGCCTGCAACCAGTGGTGAGGCGAGTGATTTTAAAGCCAGCAAAGGTTGGTTTGAGAGGTTTAAGAAAAGTAGTGGCATACACAGTGTTGTGAGGCATGGTGAGGCAGCCAGCTCAGACAAACGTGCAGCTGAAAATTTTGTGCAGGAATTCCAGGGGTTCATAGACACTGAAAAATTTGAAACCCAACAAGTGTTTAATTGTGATGAAACTGGATTGTTTTGGAAGAAAATGCCCAACAGGACCTTCATTACTCAGGAGGAAAAGGCACAGCCAGGACACAAGCCTATGAAAGACAGACTAACTCTTATGATGTGTGCCAATGCCAGTGGTGATTTTAAAGTGAAGCCTTTACTGGTGTATCACTCAGAAAATCCCAGAGCCTTCAAGAAACAGTGTTAACAAGAATAAATTGTGTGTGCATGGGTCACTACGGAGATTTTCAAGGAATGGTTGACTGGAGTGTTTGGCCCTAGTGTGAAGAAATACCTTCTGGAAAAGAAATTGGGACTCAAGTGCCTCCTGGTACTGGACAATGCTCCTGCTCATCCTCACAACTTGGAAGAGTTGTTGCCTGACAACTTCAATTTCATCAGAGTGAAGTTCTTGCCTCCTAACACCACTCCTCTCATCCAGCCCATGGACCAGCAGGTCATTGCAAACTTCAAGAAACTGTACACCAAAGCAGTGTTTCAGAAGTGCTTTAATGTGACCAATGACTCTGAATTGACCCTAAGAGAGTTCTGGAAAGATCACTTCAATATCGTTCATTGCCTAGGCCTTATAGGTAAGGATTGGAAGGAAGTGACTTCCAGGACTTTGAACTCTGCTTGGAGACCACTGTGGCCGGATTGTGTTGAAAAGAGGGATTTTGAAGGATTTGAGGCTGACCCTGACCCTGACGACCCTGTGCCTGTTGTGGAAGATGTTATGGAAGATATTGTGGAATTGGGGAACAGCCTGGGGTTGGAGGTGAGTGGTGAGGATGTGGAAGAGTTGGTGGAGGAGCACAGGGTAGAGCTAACAACTGAAGAGCTGCAAGAGCTTCATCTGGAACAGCAACAGACCACAGCTGAGGTTATTGCTTCACAGGAGGAGGGAGAGAGAGAGAAGGAGGTGTCTTCTTCAGTGCTTAAGGAAATTTGTTCAAAGTGGAACGATGTGCAAAGTTTTGTTGAAAAACACCACCCTGAGCAAGCCGAAATGAGCCTTCTGTGCAACCACTTCAGTGATAGCCATGTTGTACTTCAGGAAAGTATTAACGAGTCGCCAGAAACAGAGGACTGTGGACAGTTATTTCACCAGGCAGGGGTCTAGTGACTCAAGCTGGTGCTAGTGGCATTAAAAGACCAAGAAGGGAAGTACGTAACCCCAGAGAGGGACTTGTTACCTGAAGTCATTTAGGAGGGGGATTTCCCTTCCAACCATTAACACCCTGCCACTGTCATCCTCCCTATCTTCCAGATGCCTGCAACTCTTCAATAAAGGTAAGTAAATGTATATATATATATATATTTTTTTTATTATTTAGTATGTGAATATTTTTGGGTGGAATGGATTAATTGTATTTACATTATTTCTTATGGGAAATAAGGTTTCGAATTACGTATTTTTCGTGTTAAGTAATAGCTCCTGGAACGGATTAATTACGTTAGTCGATGGACCACTGTATTATTATATTTCCCTACATCATATTTGCACACCAAACTTTCACAAATTTTCAAGATTTGTGAGGTTCTTGATCCCATAACCCTCACGAATGTGGAGGGCCACCTGTATATACATATGTAGTTATATGTACATTGTGCTAGATATGGGTGTCACAAGCCTCAACAGTTACTGGATATTGCGACCCCAGATTGGGCCACAATGTATATACTTGTTGATATATATGTATATTTCATTTCTTATAATTTTATATTGCTGATATTTTCGATAATAGCTAAATTGTTAATATCTTGCTATATATTATTATTTGACTTAGCTATTTTATTCGGTAGGATGTTACACTATTGTGCTCAATGTTCGAGAGATTGTTGAACAACCTTGTTAACTACCACTCGCTTGTTTGTGTCAGCCTGTACCTAGCACCGTCTTGGAGTAGCCGTGCTGGTCACGTGTGCAGTCACGTGATTCCACCTGTGGGAGGGCTGCCTGCCCTTCCTCGCTGTCTGTCCTCTCCTGACCATCGTTGAGACAACACCTCGCTCTCGTCTCTGCTTGTTTCCTCGTCATTTAGACTCTGGTAGAGTATGTTTTCGGTGGTGAGACGACACATACTTCTCTGGACTCTGTGTAACTCTGTTCACAGAGAATAGTCTAGACAGTGATTTTCAACGTTTTTTTTTGGGTTGTGTGTCGCACTGACACTGAGATAACTCAGGTCTCTAGCTATAGCTTTTGACTTAATTCGTTGAGGCATCTGTGCATCGTCGCAGTCGGGGATATTGGTTATGCTGAACCTAGATTCAGTAATAAGGGAGTTTTGTGACTATTTTGGAGGATCTGTTGATGGTCCCCAGTTAGGGTCGATTTTCTATCTCCTTGTTCCTGACACTGAGTTGCTGTTGCTTGTTATATTGCTGTTCTGCGAATTGGTCATTTTACTGTTCAATCAAGCTGTTCTGATTGTCAGTTTGTTAGAGAAGCTAGCTTATGAGAAGACGTTCCGTCTGACACTGGTTGAGTCGAGTCTTAACGAGTTATCTGGAGCACACTCATACACACATTTGTATATATATTAGTATTGTTTATAATTGCTGACTTTGTACCAGATGGTACTTTAGAGCCATTCAGATATATGTGCCTTCAGCTCAGTAATGTAGTATATGAGAGAAGTGTAGGAGCTAACCTCCTAATTCATAACGTAATGAACATCCTGATCATATGAACATTTATTTACTTTGAAAACCTAGACATTCTAATTTTGATAATAAACATTTTAAATATATTTCTTTGGTTAGTATCCTCTCAGTTGGGATCCAATAATGATATTGATATGTCAGATAACTGGACCAGGATACTGACTTTGTTGCAAAAGCCCAGTAACAGGCTGGATGCTAGAAGGGCTGTCCTTTCTAGTGTTCACTGGAGATGTCTATTACTAATAGATATCGTGTCATTTTGTAACACTGGAAAATGTAAAAAAAAAAAAAAAAAAAAAAATCAAGAAAAAACTAAATAAAAGAATACAGAGCAAGTGAGTGTGACTGTTGGCTGCGTATACCACAAGTTTTTTTTTTCCTGCATATATCAGTAAATACTGATGGGAAATATCTTGTTTTGTTTCATTACCACAACAAAAGTATCATGTTTTTAATTTTTAAAGGACATTTTTTTTTTTTGTGTGTGGGGGGGAGAGAATGCCAACATTGTTAATATTAGGTATTTTGGAAAGGATGTAGTTGCTGTCTGTTCTGTAGTAAGAAGTGTTGAAGAAAATGTATATGTGAAGATGACTATTCTTTATAATATACATGTTTTATTGACTTAATTACACTTGTTTCAGAATCCATCATACTATGGACTGGACTTGGATGAGGACGAAAAGCCAGAAAAGGCTATAAACTCACTCTTGTCCTCGACCATTGACCGGGCTTTAGGTTGCCTTGATGCTGCTTACTGTATTGAAGTTTCTGATGTGAGTAATTGTCATTTTTGACATTTAAATGTTCAGTATACATTCTTAATAAAATTACAGTGTTTTTATAATACTACATGAATGTACTGTTTTAGGGCTTTCATTATCATCAGTATTTATTAAACTTCTTTACAGATTATTAAAAAATGTTCTAATGGATTCCATGTAATTTGAGTATACAAATATCTACAAATTAAATCTGTTTAGAAAAGGGAAATTAGAATTGATTTATTAAGTTTGAAGATGTGAAGGTAGATGCTTGGTACATAAGGAAATCATGCATACAAACTTAATGCTACTATGGACTAACTGGAAACAAAATACAGTGGACCCCCGTTGTTCGTGATGCTCCAAACTCTAACAATTATGTAAGTGTATTTTTGTAAGTGCATTTTTGGGGGTCTAAAAGGACTAGTCTAATTTACATTATTCCTTATGGGAATAAATTCGTTTGGTAATGGCACTTGAACAGCATTCTGGAACGAAAAAATCACGAAAACTGTGGTTTTCGTCGATAATTCTTTCCAGAATGCTGTTAGAGTGCCATTACCGAACAAATTTGTTCAAATGAGGACAAATGTAAATTAGATTAGTCTGTTTCAGACCCCCAAAAATACACTTACAAAAGCACTTACAATAATACACTTACATAATTGTTCGAGTTGGGAGCTGTACGAAAACTGAGGTACCACTGTACATTAAAATAACTTTCTTCACAATATTTTATTTCTCTCTTCAAATTACAGTAGGGCCTTGCTTTACGGCGTTTCATGTTACGGCATTCCGCTAATACGGGCCTTTCAAATTATGACCAAAACTCGCTGTACGGCTCTTCCCACCTGACTTGATAAAACAGTCATCGCGCCCCACCTGGTCTGTTTACATTCTCCGTGAGCTCCGTGTTTCTCCATTTGTCTGGAAACATTCCAAAATTTCAAGTGTTTTAAAGTTATTTCATATTTTATATATACAGTGGAGCCCCAAGTTTTCGCCGTAATCCGTTCCAGAAGCTTGGCCTAAACTGAAAACAGCCGAAAGTCAAAGCAATATTTCCCATAAAAAATAATGTAAATCCAATTATCCCTTTGGGGGTCAACAGGCCTTCTCGGAAACTTGTTCTCAGGGTCAAAATTATTTTGGAAAAAAAAAAATTCTTATGAAATGACAGAATCTTTCCGATCATAACGACACCAAAAGTATGAAATTTCATTGAAAACTTACGGAATTATGCTCTCACAAATATATCGGTCTCGACGATATTTACGCATTGGCGATTTCGCCCACTTTGAGCCCTATTTTTGGCCAATTCCAATGTTCCAGTCCACTAAAATCATAGCTATTTCGCTAGAACTCCATTTCTTCTATCGATTGAGTACAAGAAACCGCCCATTTACCAATTTCAACTACCCAAAATAGTGGTCAGAAAATGGCAATTTGGCCAATTTCACACAAATTTCAAACGATGCCAATTTCAAAATGGGGTCCAGAATAAACAAGGCAGACATTCCTGGCACTAAAATAACATCTTCTCTGTTCATTAGTCATGTCTCCAGGCTCCTCTTATATTACTTTTGCTTTCCATTTTGAATTTTTATTCTCACAAAAAATAGAAGATTTACTGTTAGGTATACAACTGCATCATTGTAAAAATGGAATAAATAATATCAGTGCACTTGTGCAAGAATATTAGACTCTCCAGTTGATGTGTATTGGACGCATGGTGTGATTTGTTTACTCTTAAACATCTGCAAAAATCGAACATTTTCGCTACTTTGAGCTCAATTTCAAGGTACTTGTTATTGTCAAACGAATCAAAATCACTTCTATTTCTGTAATATATCTTCCATTCTATCACATGAGACCAAGAAAACGCGAATACATCAATAAATACCATATGAAAATAGACTGCAAAGTCGCTGTTTTAAACTAAAAAACGGTCGGAGTTTTTTTTTTTCTTATTATGCACACACTGACCACACAGACCCATTCTTTCATATGTAGGCCTACCAGCCGTTTCCCGCTTAATTTGAAGCCGCTAGAATTTACGCGTACTAGTACGGCACCAACCCTGGCGCGTAAAACGTACTAGTACGGCACCGACCCCGAATGGCTTAATCCATTCCTGCTGTCAGTAGGCATGGCAAAATAGTACTTCAATGTGATGCTATTCTCAACTCTATGGCTTATTTATCTATCACAATTCATCTAATATGACATAATAAATAATATAAATAACATAAAAACCTGATTTACACTCTAGAATTAATAAAATATGTATGTCATTACGAGTGGAGCACTTCGGAGTCTGTGGAGACAAAGAACCTTGTCCATGGAAGTAAAGAGGGGAATGTATGAGAGTATAGTTATACCAACGCTCTTATATGGGTGTGAAGCATGGGTGATGAATGTTGCAACGAGGAGAAGGCTGGAGGCAGTGGAGATGTCATGTCTGAGGTCAATGTGTGGTGTGAATATAATGCAGAGAATTCGGAGTTTGGAAATTAGGAGGAGGTGCGGGATTACCAAAACGATTGTCCAGAGAGCTGAGGAGGGGTTGTTGAGGTGGTTTGGACATGTAGAGAGAATGGAACGAGACAGAGTGACTTCGAGAGTGTATAAATCTGTAGTGGAGGGAAGGCGGGGTAGGGGTCGGCCTAGGAAGTTTTGTGTGCGAGGGGCTTGGATTTCCAGCAAGCATGTGTGAGCGTATTTGATAGGAGTGAATGGAGGCATATGGTTTTTAATACTTGACGTGCTGTTGGAGTGTGAGCAAAGTAACATTTATGAAGGGATTCAGGGAAACCGGCAGGCCGGACTTGAGTTCTGGAGATGGGAAGTACAGTGCCGGCACTCTGAAGGAGGGGTGTAAATGTTGCAGTTTTATAACTGTAGTGTAAAGCACCCTTCTGGCAAGACAGTGATGGAGTGAATGATGATGAAAGTTTTTCTTTTTCGGGCCACCCTGCCTTGGTGGGAATCGGCCGATGTGTTAATAAAAAAAATAATAAATATAAATAAAAAATGTCATTACGTATGTGGTGGCGGGCATTCTTGCTCCAGCTATGAAAACGTCTTCCCATTCTTTCCTCCTTCAGACGTGTTAGTATAAGAGAAAACGGAGTTTGTAATGCTAACTGCATTAGACCACTTCTTATATAAGAAAACCATAATGTAGAAATGAAATGGTGTACATACACCATTTACATACCTTGCAGAAGATGGGCAGAGCGGCTTATGCTGTCAGGAGTTTATATTGTTTCATTCTTTTTCTATTGCATATTCGCTTAATTACTACACTCTTAATGCTACACTTTGTCACTGAACTTAACTGCTTTAAACTCCACAACTTGCACCTGTGCTGGCATGCAGGAACACATTAAAATCATTTGAGTGTGATATTAGGGTTGAAGAGAGTTGGGATAGTTTTAAAAATGCAGTATTAGAATGTGGGGCAGAAGTTTGTGGCTATAGGAGGGTGGGTGCAGGAGGAAAGAGAGTGAGTGGTGGAATGAAGAAGTAAAGGGTGTGATAAAAGAGGAAAAGGTAGCTTATGAGAGGTTTTTACAAAACAGAAGTGTTAATAGAAGAGCAGAGTATATGGAGAGTAAAATAAAGGTGAAGAGAGTTGTGAGAGTGCAAAAGGAGAGCAGATGAAAGAATGGGAGAGGCTCTGTCAAGAAATTTTGCTGAAAACAAGAAGAAATTTTGGAGTGAGATAAAAAAGGTAAGAAAGCCTAGGGAACGAATGGGTTTGTCAGTTAAAAACAGAGAAGGGGAGTTAGTAGATGGGGAGCTGGAGGTATTGGGTAGATGGCGGGAATATTTTGAGGAACTTTTAAATGTCAATGAAAAAAGGGAGGCAGTAATTTCATGCACTGGCCAGGGAGGTACAACATTGTTTAGAAGTGAAGAAGAGCAGGATGTGAGTGTAGAGGAGGTGTGTGAGGCATTACATAGAATGAAAGGGGGTAAAGCAGCTGGAACTGACGGGATCATGACAGAAATGTTAAAAGCAGGGGGGGATATAGTGTTGGAGTGGTTGGTATTTTTGTTTAATTAATGTATGAAAGAGGGGAAGGTACCTAGAGATTGGCAGAGAGCATGTATAGTTCCTTTATATAAAGGGAAGGGGGATAAAAGAGATTGTAAGAATTATAGAAGAAGAAGTTTACTGAGTATACCAGGTAAAGTGTATGGCAGGGTTATTATTGAAAGAATTAGAGGTAAGACAGAGAGTAGGATTGCAGATGAACAAAGGGGCTTTAGGAAAAGTAGGGGATGTGTAGACCAAGTGTTTACAGTGAAACATATAGGTGAACAGTATTTGGATAAGGGTAAAGAGGTTTTTGTGGCATTTATGGATTTGGAAAAGGCGTATGATAGGGTGGATAGGGGGGCAATGTGGCAGATGTTACAGGTGTATGGAATAGGAGGTAGGTTACTGAAAGCAGTGAAGAGTTTTTATGAGGATAGCGAGGCTCAGGTTAGAGTGTGTAGGAGGGAGGGGAACTATTTCCCAGTAAAAGTGGGCCTTAGACAAGGATGTGTGATGTCACCATGGTTGTTCAATATATTTATAGATGGGGTTGTAAGAGAAGTGAATGCGAGGGTCTTGGCAAGAGGTGTTGGGTTAAAAGATAAAGAATCAAATACAAAGTGGGAGTTGTCACAGTTGCTTTTTGCTGATGACACTGCTTTTGGGAGATTCTGAAGAGAAGTTGCAGAGGTTCGTGGATGAATTTGGTAGGGTATGTAAAAGAAGAAAATTGAAAGTGAATATAGGAAAGAGTAAGGTGATGAGGATAACAAAAAGATTAGGTGACGAAAGATTGGATATCAGATTGGAAGGAGAGATTATGAAGGAGGTGAATGTATTCAGATATTTAGGGGTGGACATGTCAGCGGATGGGTCTATGAAGGATGAGGTGAATCATAGAATTGATGAGGGGAAAAGGATGAGTCTTGCACTTCGGAGCCTGTGGAGACAAAGAACTTTGTCCATGGAAGTAAAGAGTGGAATGTATGAGAGTATAGTTATACCAACACTCTTATATGGGTGTGAAGCATGGGTGATGAATGTTGCAACGAGGAGAAGGCTGGAGGCAGTGGAGATGTCATGTCTGAGGTCAATGTGTGGTGTGAATATAATGCAGAGAATTCGGAGTTTGGAAATTAGGAGAAGGTGCAGGATTACCAAAACTATTATCCAGAGAGCTGAGGAGGGGTTGTTGAAGTGGTTCGGACATGTAGAGAAAATGGAACGAGACAGAATGACTTCGAGAGTGTATAAATCTGTAGTGGAGGGAAGGCGGGGTAGGGGTCGACCTAGGAAAGGTTGCAGGGTGGGGGTAAAGGAGGTTTTGTGTGCAAGGGGCTTGGACTTCCAGGAAGCATGTGTGAGCGTATTTGATAGGAGTGAATGGAGACAAATGGTTTTTAATACTTGATGTGCTGTTGGAGTGTGAGCAAAGTAACATTTATGAAGGGATTCAGGGAAACCGGCAGGCCGGACTTGAGTCCTGAGATGGGAAGTACAGTGTCTGCACTCTGAAGGAGGGTGTTAATGTTGCAGTTTTAAAACTGTAGTGTAAAGCACCCCTCTGGCAAGACAGGGATGGAGTGAATGATGATGAAAGTTTTTCTTTTTCGGGCCACCCTGCCTTGGTGGGAATCGGCCGATGTGTTAATAAAAAAATAAATAAAAAATATGATAGAGTGGATAGGGGAGCAGTGTGGCAAATGTTGCAAGTGTATGGAATAGGTAGTAAGTTACTGAAGGTTGTAAAGAATTTTTATGAGGATAGTGAGGCTCAGGTTAGGGTGGATGAGCTAAGATTACTTGCAAATGCAGGTAATATAGATATTATTGCTATAACAGAGACCTGGTTCAACCTGAAAGATAGAGAAATGCCTTCCGAGTGGAACATTCAGGGTTACAAACTATTCCACACTGATAGGGTCAACAGGAAGGGTGGTGGAGTGGCAATGTATGTCAGAGATAATTTAAATTGTTGTGTTAGACAAGATATAAGATTAGAAACAGCGGACACAGAATCTGTTTGGCTAGAGTTTCTCGAGGGACGTGAAAAATTAATTTTGGGTGTGATTTACAGGCCCCAAGTCTGGATAGGGAGTGCAGTAAGCTGCTATCGGACGAAATTCATAAGGCGTATAGATATGAAAATGTTGTGTTAATGGGAGATTTTAACTTTAGACAAATTGATTGGAACAATGTTACAGGTAATCTTGAGTCTAGTGACTTTCTTGATACGGTTCAGGATTGTTTTTTAAAACAGTTTGTGACAGAACAAACTAGAGGTAGCAACTTGCTTGATTTGGTTCTTGGTAACAAAGAATCACTAATTAATAATCTTGAGGTTAATGAAGAGCTTGGGGAAAGCGATCACAAATCACTTAGTTTTAATATATCATGGAATTACCCAGGTAACTGCAATCAGGTCTCTGTTCCAGACTTTCGTGTAGCCGACTTCATGGGGCTGAGAAATTACCTAGGTGGGCTAAATTGGGATGACCTGACTATGGGTCAGGTAGGTGGTTTTGGTTGCCAATATGACGTTTTCTTGAGCATAGTTCTAGCTGCCCAGACAACTTTTGTTCCAAGTAGAGAAATTAGATCTAACAAAAATGATCCTAAATGGATGAACAATAGATTAAAACATCTCATTGGTCGAAAGAGAGGCATATATAGGCGTATCAAAAGAGGGGATGGACAGATAAGAAATCAATATTTTCAATTAAAGAGAGAGAAAAAAGGAATAAGAAAAGCAAAAAGGGATAATGAGGCTAAGGTCACAAGGGATTAGAAGACTAACCCAAAAGGGTTCTTTCAGGTATACAGAATTAAGATTAGGGACAAGATAGGCCCACTTAAGAGTAACTCAGGACAGATCACGGACAGTGATAAGGATGTGTGTGAAATTTTCAATACGTACTTCCTCTGTTTTTACTCAGGAAGATACTAGCGGAATTCCAGAAATAATAAATTATGTAGAACAGGAAGATAATAGACTATGCTCGATTGGGATAACTAGTGACATGGTCCTCAGACAAATAGAGAAATTAAAACCTAACAAATCCCCAGGCCCTGATGAACTGTTTGCAAGAGTTTTAAAGGAATGTAAAAAGGAACTTAGCAAACCTTTGGCAAATCTTTTCAATATATCACTACAAACTGGCATAGTGCCAGCCAAATGGAAAAGGGCAAATGTAATACCTATTTACAAGGCAGGTGACAGGTCCTTAGCTTCGAACTATAGACCAATAAGCCTTACCTCCATAGTTGGTAAATTTATGGAGTCAATAATTGCCGAGGCAATTCGTAGCCATCTTGAAAAGCATAAATTGATTATTGAATCTCAACACGGTTTTACAAAGGTGCGTTCAGGTTTTACGAATTTACTAACTTTTTCACTAAGGTGTTTGAGGAGGTAGATCATGGTAATGCATATGATAGTGTATATGGACTTCAGTAAGGCTTATGATAAAGATCCACATCAGAGGCTACTGAGGAAACTTAAGGCACACGGAATAGGAGAAGAAATTTTTTCCTGGGTAGAGGCATGGTTGACAAATAGGCGGCAGAGAGTTTGCATAAATGAAGAGAAATCAGAATGGGGGCACGTCTCAAGCGGTGTTCCACAGGGGTCAGTTTTGGGCCCCCTGTTGTTTACAATTTACATAAACGACATAGATAGGGAATAAATAGCAACATAAGTAAATTTGCTGATGACACCAAAATTGGCCGTCCAATTCATTCAAATGAGGACATTAGAGCACTCCAGGATGATTTGAATAGACTGATGCAGTGGTCGGAGAAGTGGCAGATGCAGTTTAATGTAAACAAATGCAAAGTTCTAAATGTTGGGCACTACAATAACCATGCCACATATAAACTGAATAATGTAGTTCTTATTACTTGTGATTGCGAGAAGGATTTAGGAGTTCTGGTTAGTAGTAATCTGAAGCCAAGACAACAGTGCATAAGTGTTCGCAATAAAGCTAACAGAATCCTTGGCTTCATATCAAGAAGTATAAATAATAGAAGTCCTCAGGTTGTTCTTCAACTCTATATATCTTTGGTTAGGCCTCATTTAGATTATGCTGCACAGTTCTGGCCACCGTATTATAGAATGGATATAAATGCACTGGAAAATGTACAGAGGAGGATGACAAAGTTGATCCCATGTATCAGAAATCTTCCCTATGAGGATAGACTGAGGGCCCTGAATCTGCACTCTCTAGAAAGGCATAGAATTAGGGGGGATATGATTGAGGTGCATAAGTAAGTAAGTAAGTTTATTCAGGTATACACAAATACATTTACATACATTATCATACATAGCAGCATATGTGTAGAGAACCTAGGATAACCCAAAAAAGTCAGACAGAGTGACTTATTTCCATTGGGGTCCTTTTTCTTCTTTAATATTTTACATTCTAGGATATATATGTTATTATATTATAAAGGATATATGTATACTAGGAATAAGGTAAAAAGAGTTATTTACATATACATGTGTGTTAGCTAAAAAAATAAAAAATCATTCTCCTCCCTTGCTGTCGCTACATTCATTAGGTACCTTTTGGTTCTCTTCTTGAACTGGTTCATACTATGACTGGCTTTGACATGTGCAGGCAGTCTGTTCCATTCCTTTATTTTTTTTTTTTTTTTTTCTCAACAAGTCGGCCGTCTCCCACCGAGGCAGGGTGACCCAAAAAGAAAGAAAATCCCCAAAAAGAAAAAACTTTCATCATCATTCAACACTTTCACCACACTCATACATAATCACTGTATTTGCAGAGGAGCTCAGATACGACAGCTGAGAAATCAAGTCCCTCCCAGCTGTCACTATCTCAGACCCCTCCTTTAAAGTGCAGGCATTGTACTTCCCATTTCCAGGACTCAAGTCCAACTAAATCAATTAACTGGTTTCCCTGAATCCCTTCACACAATGTTACCCTGCTCACACTCCAACAGATCGTCATGTCCCAAAAACCATTCGTCTCCATTCACTCCTATCTAACACGCTCACACATGCTTGCTATAAGTCCAAGCCCCTCGCCCACAAAACCTCCTTTACCCCTTCCTTTATTGCTGTACAATAAAAGGTGTTTGAAGCCTGGCCACTGACTGTGGGTACTACAAAGTTGTGCTCTCTTCCCCTAGTACTATGACTGCTTTGGTTCCCAGCCTTGACAAAATTGGCAGCAAGATATTCTGGACACTGTTTGTGAGCAATTTTATAAACTTGATTTAATTTAAGTTGTTTTACTCTGTCTTCAATATTCAGCATATCTAATTGTTGTAATTCATCCTGGCCTACATGTTCTCTTGGGCCCAGGTCCAGGATGAATCTTACCATTTTGTTCTGGGTGATTTGGAGCTTATCTTTCAGTTTTTTTGTCAAGGCAGAGTACCATGAAGAGCAAGCGTAGTCCATATGACATTGTATAAGGGCTAGACATAGGGTCCTGCGAGCCTCAGTAGGTAGACACTGTGCTTGTCTGTAGAGGAACTTCAGTCTGGCATTCGCTTTCTTTATTACACTGTTCCCTATCAATTCTCCTGACATGAATGGGTCAAAGGGGATTCCCAGATATTTTACTGAGGAAACTGAAGTGATGGATTCCCCATTACACCGGACATTAAAATTATTTACCCTGCTCAATTTATATTTCGTGCCAAAGAGTATGGCTTCTGTTTTCCCTAGATGTAACGATAGCTTGTTGTCTACTAACCAATTGCTGCAGGACTCCAGTTCCAGTGTTAATACATTAGCTATATCTTGTGGGTCTTTACCTGACACTAACAGAGCACTGTCATCCGCATACAGTAGGAGTTTGCACTTGACACTGATGGGCATATCATTTACATAACACAGGAATAATAAAGGACCCAGAATACTACCTTGGGGAACTCCACATGCTATCGGCAGTGGTTCTGATTCCGTTTTGTTGATTTTGACAATTTGTTTCCTGTTGCTAAGATAGGACTTAAGCCAGTCTGTGGAACCTATGCCGATAGCTTGAAGTTTCTTACATAATATATTGTGGTTGACAGTATCGAAGGCCTTTTGCAAGTCTAAAGTTACCATTCCTATGAGGTTCCCTATAGACATTTCAGTTCTCATGTAATCCATCAGATTAATTAGGGAGGTGTCGGTTGAGTAAGATCTCCTAAAGCCTGATTGGTAACTATGAAGAATGTTGTTGTCACTAAGATATTTAACTACTTGATAGTACGGGGATGTAAATAGCGTGCTGAAAATATCCAGCCAAGACAGGACTCACAGCAATGGTTTCAAGTTGGAAAAGTTCAGATTCAGGAAGGATATAGGAAAGCACTGGTTTGGTAATAGAGTTTTGGATGAGTGGAACAAACTTCCGAATACCGTCATAGATGCTAAGACGTTGTGTTGTTTTAAAAATAGGTTAGATAAATACATGAGTGGGTGTGGGTGGGTGTGAGTTTGGACCTGACTAGCTTGTACTACCAGGTCAGTTGTCGTACTAATTCCTTAAGTGGTAGTGACCTGACTACCTGGAGATGGTAGCTCCAGGTGGTCGACTAGATAATTATATGAGTGGGTGCGGTTGGGTGTGAGTTGGTCCTGACTAGCTTGTGCTACTAGGTCAGATGCAGTGCTCCTTCCTTAAGTGAATGTAGCCTGACCTGGCTGGGTCGGGGCATTGGCTTAAGCCTGTTGGAGACTTGGACCTGCCTCACATGGGCCAGTAGGCCTGCTGCAGTGTTCCTTCTTTCTTATGTTCTTATGTTCTAATAGGGAAAACGATTAATCCGTTCCCATGAAAACAAAAATCCCGTTGTTATTGGCATATTATACATCGATGGGGTTGTATAAAATAATTTAATAACTGCTTAATACTAAAATACATACATAAATACAAAAGAATTAGATGAAATAAATGCAAATTTAACCACTTTACTTTGCTGAAAAGAGTCGAGTGCCTACTAGGATAGTGCTGAGAAAGGAGGAGGAGAAGGAAATGTTATTGTTTGGAAGGAGAGTCCCCTTCTCTTTTCTGTCTCTTTTTCCTATTTGGACCTGGTTGAAGCTCACCAGGTTTGACTTTTACTAAAACTCTGTACAAAGTACTTTGCTTCTGCCTTCTCAGGATGTTTCGGAAATATGACATTGTCTGGTCATTCCAGACAATGCTATTACGGGTTGTTTGGGGTTTGTTGGGGTGGTACTTCTCTGCAAAGTTTTTGATATCCATCCATTTGGCAAAGATTTCCTTGATTAATGAAGTAGGGCTTCCTCTATCTCCTCTTCAGAGCCTGAAGAGAATGCATCCATCTTAGTCTTGTGCTCCTCCTCCTCAAGTTCCTGCAGCTCCTCAGTGGTCAGCTCTTCCCTGTGCCCCTCCATTAACTCCTCCACATCACCATCATTCACAAGGGTAGCACGGTGTCGTGACTCATTTTGACCCTTACAAGTTCTAGCACGTGAGTCATATTCCAAACAATGGTCGTATACCAAGCAAAAAATTTTGCGTCAAAACAGGACGTATACTAAGTTGGACTTATTCCAAAGCGGACGTGTACCGAGGTACCACAGTATACACCATCAGCTGTGAATTGCTAGTGACATCTGTAGTCTCATCAAGCTGAATAGCAAAATGTTTGCTCTCTTTTATTGAAGAAATATGTTGTTTCTTGTTTCAGGCAGTCAACCAGGCCACTTCAAAGTTAGCCCTTGATACTGAATGTTGATCAGATGTACCTCTCAAGTTGCTGTCCAATCTTTACCTTCTGACAGGTCCTTTCCAAATTCACAAAATATTCCCATGGTTTGGAAGGCAGATCTGAGTGCAAATTATTCAAGTGTTTCTTCAGTTGACTCCTTTAAAAAAAACTCTGCAGTTAGTACTTTTAAACAGACAACACACTGTGGGTTTATTTTTTCTTTGTCTTCTGTTTCTGTGAGGCCATAATTGAGGAACTCTTCCTGGTACAGTGGTCCCTCGACTAACGATAGTTCCACATAACGAAAAAATTGTGTAACGAAAGCTTTTTTCGCTAAATATTTTTCTCAAGTAGCGATAATTAACTCATGTAGCGAAACGTACCAGACCTGTCTGCCTGCCCTGTGCTTGCGCGGTGAGGCGGACACGACGCCAGTCTAACATTGTTTACACTTCAGAGAACATTACCCAGCGCGCTCTTTCAAACATTCACAATACTTTTGTTGTGTTTATTGCTGGTTCAGTGATTGTCACTGTTAAATAAGTCACCATGGGTCCAAAGAAGCTTCACAAGTTGATAAAGGCTATAGCACCAGCCAGTGATAAAGTGTAGCAATGGAAATAAGTCACTCTGTCTTGACTTTTTTGGGTTATCCTAGGGTTTCTACACATATGCTGCTATGTATGATAATCTATGTATAACTGGATTTGTGTATACCTGAATAAATTTACTTAAGTAAGTTAAGCGATTAATCGATAGAAAATGACGACACAAAACTTAACTTCTGCAATGTTGTTTGAGATTATAGGGACACTGACAAGAGCTCCGTCCTCTGCCACCATCTCCTCCAAGGTATGTAAGTGTAAGTATTTCTTATTTATAAATTAAAGTGTAAATATTTCTTATTTATAAATTATGAATATTGTTTGTGTGATAGTGTTGGTTGCTTTCTGCTGAAACCGACTACCACCACGGCTTATGGTCAGTGGCCCTTATACCCAACAACAACAAACACACTACCACCAGTCTTACATCGTAATGACATGTTTTATTCATTCTAGAGTTTATATCATGTTTCTATGTTATTAATATTGTTTATTATGTCATATTAGATGAATTGTGCTAGATAAATAAGCTGTAGAGTTGATATTATTGTCATATTGAAGGACTATTTTGTCCTGCCTCCAAACAAACTCTCATACGCCAACAAGAGTCTTCAATAAAGGTAATACTTATTTAACTGTTCATTTGTCCATTATAATTAGTGCTTCATATTTATTTCTCATTGTTTTCTGTATGTAAAACTATAGTATTTATTCTTTAAAAAAATGAATTTTTTGTGAATATTTTTGGGTGGAAACAAATTAATTGTAGTATTTACATTATTTCTTATGGGAAATAAGGTTTTGAATTATGAATTTTTCGTGTTAAGAGCTAGCTCCTGAAACGGATTAATTTCGTTAATCGAGGGACCACTGTATGTTCTTTTCCTATTTGATGTCATCTGAAGGGTAAAAGTGAAAATGATTGAAAAACAAATACAGTGGACCCCCGAGTTTCGTAAACCCCAGAAATCGTACATTTATGTAAGTATAATATTGTAAGTGCTTGTGGAAAAGTATTTTTGGGGGTCTGAAATAGACTAACCTACGTGACATTTTTCCTTAAGGGAGTAATTGCCTGCAATGGCACTTGAGCAGACTTCAGGAGTGAAGTTTTACGAAACTCGGGGTCCACTGTACAGAGGACCCTCGGTTTTCGCCGAAAATTCTTTCCAGAATGCTGCTCAAGTGCCATTACCAAACGAATTTACTTCCTTAAGAAATAATGTCACGTAGGTTAATCTATTTCAGACCCCCAAAAATACACTTGCAAAAGCACTTACGAAAATATACTTACATAAATGTTCGAGTTTGGAGATGACCGAAAACCCAGGGACCACTGTATGTAATATAATAGCATGTTATATAACTTTTTTGTAACAAAAAAGGAATCACAAAAAATAATATTGAAAATAAAATTAATGGAAACCACCAAACATAAATATTATTATATGAGCACTTTCAAATATCTATAAGTGGAATCTTAAATTCTAATAAAAACCTAAAATATAAATAAATATTACATTGTATACTCCTAATTGTTATGACAAATCACAAAACACTACCTTTGGTTGTCGAAAGTCGTAAACCTACTAACATAACATTGCACTTATATTGTCTGTGAGCAGAGATAATTATTGACAGAGATAGGACACTAGGCCAAAAGTTAGGTGATGGTGGTGTTGAGAGTGGGATGTGCAGTTGTCATGCCGGCACCCGAGTATTGCTGACACTCACAGTGGTGCCAGTTGCTGGAATCCTTACCGTTTTACATTATTGCCAGCTTAAGAAATAGTCCTTACAAATTAGGTTTTTAATTTTATTAAGAAACTGAAAAAACTATTGGTTTAAAAAAATAACTCTCATAAGTTGCTTCACTAATAATAAATTAACCCAGTTCCCTGATCTCTGCTCTAGAATTGATGGATTTTCAAGTATCAAACTTTCTTTGTCTAGAGAGTTTCAAAAGTTTGAATATTTACACCAGGTTTAAATTCACAGAGGCTTAAATAACAAAAATGCAGAATGTTATATACAATTCAAATTTATTTCAGATATTTAATTCTGAGAGGAAGAATTTTTATAGGGTAAGCAATGCTTACCATGCTGCTTATAAGTGCACTCCACTGTATATAAGCTAGCAGCACTTACTGTCTGTATTCTTTCCTGTCATGTATTTGATCAGACCAAATTTAACAAGAATATTTAGTAGTAGCTAGACATTTCCAAAATGTTTACTTCATTGTGTACTGATTTCTTTTATTTCAGGATAACCGCACTGTGCAAACAACGCCTCTGGGGCGTATAGCCTCGTTCTATTACTTGTCACACAAAACCATTCATCAGTTCCAAGAAAAA
>WNWK01017374.1:0-42603 GCA_009830355.1 Cherax destructor | reverse complement strand
AACTTCTCCCATCCACCTCAGCCCAGTAGGCACAGCATTCTCCCAATCATCCAAAACACCAGCACCCACAATTTAAGGTAAATACAAATATTTCTTTACATTTGTAGTCTTAAGCAGTAAAAACAAAAATACATCACATAAAATAAATTACATATTCACTTTTATTTTGTAAGATTGGGTCTAAAAAAACTTGTTTGGTTTTTTTGGGACCCCAGGAACGAAACCCCTATTTTTCCCATAAGTTCTTTTAATTATTTAACACAAAATTATCTAACACGACTTTTAGGAACGTAATTTTGGCAAATGACTTGACTGACTGAATGACTTGACTGACTGAATGACTTGACTGACTGAATGACTTGACTGACTGAATGACTTGACTGACTGAATGACTTGACTGACTGAATGACTTGACTGACTGAATGACTGAATGACTTGACTGACTGAATGACTGAATGACTTACTGACTGAATGACTTGACTGACTTATTGACTGAATGACTTGACTGACTTACTGAATGACTTAAAGTTAGACACTCAGTACAACCATCGACTTCAGTTTCAGAACTTCTACCATCCACCTCAGCCCAGTAGGGCTACAGCATAACTCTCCACAATCATCCATAAACACCAGCACCCACAATTTAAGGTAAATACTAATATTTCTGTTACATTTGTAGTCTTAAGCAGTAAAAACAACATAATACATCACGATAATGAACTAGAATTACATATTCACTTTTATTTTTGTAAGATCTGTTGGTCTAAAAAAAACTTGTTTGGCTTTTTGGGGACTCCCAGGAACGTAACCCTATTTTTCCCATAAGTTCTTTTAATTATTTAACACAAAATTATCTAACACGACTTTTTCAGGAACGTAACTATCGTGCTAAATGACAGTCTACTGTATATACATCTTACCTGGAGTTTACAAGGTTCTGGATGCTCTAGAAGACAAACAAAATGCAGATGTTATATACACAGACTTTGCAAAAGCCTCAGACTTTACTCTGTTGACTACTACTCTTTGTGTTCTACTTGTTAGGAAATTATAGATCCATCTACCAAGTTTTCTTGTTATTCCTTTATCACGCATTTTGTGTGCTATTACACCATGGTCACACTTGTCAAAGGCTTTTGCAAAGTTTGTGTATATAACATCTGCATTCTGTTTGTCTAATAGAGCATCCAGGACCTTGTCGTAGTGGTCCAGTAGTTGGGACAGACAGGAGCGATCTGCTCTAAACCCATGCTGCCCTGGGTTGTGTAATTGATGGGTATCTAGATGAGTGGTGATCTTGCTTCTTAGAAACCTTTCAAAGATTTTTATGATATGGGATGTTAGCACTATTGGTCTGTAGTTCTTTGCTATTGCTTTACTGCTGCCTTTGTGGAGTGGGGCTATGTCTGTTGTTTTTAGTAACTGCGGGACGACCCCAGTGTCCATGCTCCCTCTCCATAGGATGTTAAAAGCACGTGATAGGGGCTTCTTGCAGTTGTTGATGAACACAGAGTTCCATGAGTCTGGGCCTGGAGCGGAGTGCATGGGCATGTCATTTATCGCCTTTTAGAAGTCATTTGGCGTCAGGGTAATATCAGATAGGCTTGCGTCTATCAAGTTCTGTGGCACTCTCATAAAAAATTCATTTAGATCTTCAACTTTCAGTCTGGTTAGCGGCTCGCTAAAAACTGAGTCATACCCGGACTTTAGTACCTCACTCATTTCCTTGCTGTCATATGTGTAGGACCTATCCCGTTTAAGTAGAGGCCCAATACTGGATGTTCTTCTCGACTTTGATTTGGCATAAGAAAATAAATACTTTGGGTTTCTTTCAATTTCATTTATGGCTTTTAGTTCTTCCCATGTTTCTTGATTCCTGTAAGATTCCTTTAGTTTTAGTTCTATGTTTGCTGTTTCTCTTTCCAGTGTCTCCCTACGTATTTCAGATATATTGGCCTCTTGTAGCCGCTCTGTTATTCTTTGCCTTCGCCTGTATAGGGAGTGCCTCTCTCTTTCTAGTTTACATCTTCTCCTTTTCCTTAACCCTTTGACTGTTTCGGTCGTATATATACGTCTTACGAGCCACTGTTTTGGACGTATCTATACGCCTAAATTCTAGCGGCCTCAAATCAAGCAGGAGAAAGCTGGTAGGCCTACATGTGAGAGAATGGGTCTGTGTGGTCAGTGTGCGCAGTATAAAAAAAATCGGGCAGCCAGTGGTGCATTGTGGGAATGCCATTTCAGTAGTCCTTGTTCAGCATGCCTAACAGTAAGAATTATCTGACTCCTTGGCGCATCTGGGACTGTTCTCTTCCTCAATGATAGCTCTAACACAGATGGAAGTGTCTCTGAAGATAAATTTCATGGTTTTGAGGAGTTTGTGACCGAAAGAAATGCCCAGGATACCAGAAGGAAGGAAGGAAGAAAGAAAGTAAGGAAGGAAGGAAGAGATAAGAGGAAGGAAGGAAGGAAAGAAGAAGGAAGGCGGAAAGGAAGAAGGAAGGAATTAAGAAAGAAAGAGAGAAAGGAAGGAAGGAAGAGATGAGAGGAAGGAAGGAAGGAAATATGTAAGAAAGGAAGGCATAAAGAAAGGAAGGAATGATGGAAGAAAGGAAGCTAGGAAGGTAGGTATGAAGGAAAGGAAGGAGGTTGTAGGGAAGAAGACATGGGTTCCCTTTTGTGTTGACAGGTTGACAGGCAGTGTGGGGGTGGTGAGTAATGGTATAATATGTCATTTTCACAGCTGCCTTACCCTGACTCAGCAAATTTAGATGTCCACACACACACACACACACACACACACACACACACACACATAGCTTGGAGCTTTGAAGTGCTAATTGCAGTTGATGGAAAGTGTCCAGTCATTATATATGTGTATATATATTATAGAACAATAGTAATAAACAATTTTTTTTATTGTTGGTTGGTGTAAACAAGTTTTGTAAACAATATAATGATACTAATGTTTGTGCAATTATTGTGTTGCATACAACGAGTGTATATATATACATTGCACCTTACTTTGGTCTCACAGGCCACATAAGTTACGTAAAAAAATAAAATAGTGAAAAAACAAGAAACCTACGAAAGGAAGTAAACCAAAGTTTACCGGGTGAGCGGCATTTGCCACTGTTGCCATACGCGGCTCATTTTTTGTCGATCTGGGGCTCCCCGCATACATGTCTGGACCTCTATTATGTTGTGATCTGAGTACAGTGGACCCCCGGAGTTCGGGATTATTCTGTTCCAGAGGGTGCTGCGAACACCGATTATAACGAACTCTGAATCTATTTTCCCTTTAAGAAATAATGGAAATTCAATTAATCCGTTTCAGACACCCAAAAGTATTAAAATAAACCTCACCAACAGAAGCCAATACGTGTACACAAATGGAGCGAACTCTTCCACACAACCAATTACAGTCGGAGTCCCTCAAGGAAGTGTCCTGGGGCCACTCCTATTCCTCATTTACATAAATGTCCTACCGAATGCATCACAACTACTCAAACCCATTTTATTTGCAGATGACACAACATATGTCTTCTCTCACCCAAATCCAGTTATACTGGCCAACACTGTTAATGCCGAATTACAGAAAATATCAACATGGATGACGACTAACAAGCTTACTCTCAATACTGACAAGACCTACTTCATACAGTTTGGAAGCAAAGCCACAAATGTTCCACTTAACATAACACTTAACCCTTTGGGGGTCGGTGCCGTACTAGTACGTTTTACGAGCAGGGGTTGGTGCCGTACTAGTACGCCCAAATTCTAGCGGCCTCAATTTAAGCAGAAAACGTCTGGTAGGCATACATATGAAAGAATGGGTCTGTGTGGTCAGTGTGCGCAGTATAAAAAAAATCCTGCAGTACACACTGCATAATGAGAGAAAAAAAACTGACCGTTTTTTTCGATTAAAACAGCGACTTTGCAGTCGATTTTCGTATGGTATATATTGATGTATTCTCGTTGTCTTGGTCTCATTTGATAGAATGGAAGATATATTACATTAATAGAGATGATTTTAATTGGTATGACAATGACAAGTACCTTGAAATTGAGCTCAAAGTAGCAAAAATGTTCGATTTTTGACGATGTTCAAGAGTAAACAAATCACACCATGCCTCCAATACACATCAACTGGCGAGTCTTATATTCATGCACAAGTGCTCTGATATTATTTGTACCATTTTTACAATGATGCAGTTGTATACATAACAGTAAATCTTCTATTTTTTGTGAGAATAAAAATTCAAAATGAAAAGCAAAAGTAATGGAACAGGGGCCTGGAGACGTGACTAATGAACAGAGAACATGTTATTTTAGTGCCAGGAATGTCTGCCTTGTTTATTCTGGACCATATTTTGAAATTGGCATCGTTTGAAATTTGTGTGAAATTGGAAAATTGTCATTTTCTGACCACTATTTTTGGTAGATGAAATTGGTAAATAGGCAGTTTCTTGTACTCAATCGATAGAAGAAATGGAGTTCTATCGAAATAGCTATAGTTTTAGGAGACTGAAACATTGGAATTTGTCGAAAATAGGGCTCAAAGTGGGCAAAATCGCCGATGCGTAAGTGTCATGGCTACCGATAACTTCGCGAAAGCATAATTCCGTTAGTTTTCGATCAAATTTCATAATTTTGGTGGCGTTATGATCGGAAAAAGATTCTCTATCATTTCATAAGAAAAAATTAATTTTTTTTTTTCCAAAAATTTTTCGACCCCAGGAACACTTTCCTGAGAAGGCCTGTCGACCCTCAAAGGGTTAATGGTACACCCATCACAAGACTCACAGAGGGAAAATTCCTAGGAATCCACCTTGACAGTAGCCTTAAATTCCAAACACATATACAACAAATTTCCAAGAAAATCTCGAAGACAGTAGGCATATTATCAAAGATACGCTATTATGTACCTCAATCAGCTCTCCTTGCACTATATCATTCACTTATCTACCCGTATCTCACCTATGGAATCTGTGCATGGGGATCAACAACGTTAAATCACCTTAGACCACTCATAACACAACAAAAGGCCGCAGTCAGAATGATAACAAATTCCCACTCTAGACAGCATACTCCACCAATATTCAAAAGTCTCAAACTACTCACCGTAAAGAACATTCATACTTACTCTTGTGCCTACTACATATATAAAACTTTACACTCTAATATAAACCCTCTGCTCAAAACTCTCCTCACCAACTTTAATAGGACCCATGACCACAACACACGACACAGATCACTTTTTGATATACCCCGTGTTCATATCAACCTATGTAAAAATTCTATGCACATAAAGGGCCCCAGAATCTGGAATTCATTACCAGTAAATATTAAGATAATCTTGTCTGAAAATCAATTTAAGACTCAACTCAAAAACCACCTACTCACCCAAACCTAAATGATCATGCTATAAACTACTTTGAAAAATGCTCATTGTTACTTTCCTATACGATAATCTCAATTTTTATTATGTTACTATTATGTTACCCCCTACTCATATTATAAGTTAATGTCAAAAATGCTCAATGTTATTTTCCTTAAGATAATCTCAATTCCATATTATCATTCAAGAATCTTAACACCTGTAACAATCTAAGATCTAATATCATTATATAATAATTTAAACAGTAAAATTTCATCATATTGTAATTTTGAAAATACAGTGGTACCTCGACTTACGATATTTTTTCATTCCAGAATACTGTTCAAGTGCCATTACCAAACGAATTTATCTCCTTAAGAAATGTTGTAAAATAGACTAGTCCTTTTAGACCCCCAAAATTACACTTACAAAAGCATTTAAAAAAATAAACTTACATAAAAGGGTGAGTTTGGGGACCATCGTAAGTCGAGGTACCACTGTAATTTTTAACTAGAATAAACTCAATAAATTTCTCTAATATTAAGTACATAGTTTTTAAGGACTAGAATAAGCTGCCCCTAATGCCATGGCATGTCAGTGGCTCTCCTTGCACTCAATTTACATTGTAACTTCTGATACCCATGTAATCTGCAATGAAATAAAATTTGTTTGTTTGTTTTGTTTGTTTGTTTGTTTGTTTGTTTCCACATAAATTTCACAGAAAAGAATGAGATACAAAGTACATAAAACAGTAATAACTTGACACTTACCTTTATTGAAGAGTTGTTGATGTGTGGAAGATGGAAGGAGAGGGGAGGAAGGAGTAGTTGCTAGTGTTTGGAATGGGAATCCCCTCTATTAACAATTCAGGTACCAAGTTCTTTTCTGGGGTTACTTCCCTTCTTTTTCTTTTAATGCCACTAGGACCAGCTTGAGAGTCACTGGACCCCTGTTGCTCAAAAAAGTGTTCCAGAGAGTTCTGTTTCTGGTGAATGTTTGGAATTGTTTCGGCGACAGGGGTGTGTGTTTGGACAGGACAAGATAGTCCTTCAAAATGACACTAATATAAACTCTATGGCTTATTTATCTATCACAATTCATCTAATATGACATAATAAACAATATTAATAACATAGAAACATGACATATACTCTAGAATGAATAAAATGTCATTACGAATGTGAGGACTGGTGTTGTTGTGTTTGTTGTTGGGTGTATGAGGGCCACTTAAAGATAAGCCTTAAATAAAGATGGCTGCCAGACAAGGCGGTGTTGTCAGTCGCCCTATATAACTCCAACAACATTGGAGGAGTTAAGTTTCGTGTTGTCATTTTTCTATAGATTAATGGCTTAACTTACTTGCTACACTGTTAATGCTACACTTTATCACTGGCAGGCACTATAGCCTTTATCAACTCCTGCTGTTTTAGTATCATAACATATCGTAGAATCACTGAATCACTTAAGAAGACATTCTCCCTAGTGCCAGCCCTTTGGTAAAGGGCTTGCACTAGGAGCTTTCTTGGGACCCATGGTGGCTTATTTAGCAGTTGCAAGCACTAAAAACAATGGAATAATGACAAAATGTATGGTATGAGTGCATGGGAATGTGTGGGTGCTGGTAAACAATGGCACACTGACTCTCAATGGAGTGTCGGGCCCACTTGGGCCAAGCGTACGCGTTCGGGACGAATCACGAACTCCGAGCGGATCCACGAACACTGAACCAATATTTTTGCGAAAAAATGCGTATCACGAACTCCAATTTTCACGAACTCCGATGCCAACAAACTCCGGGGGTCCACTGTATATTGTTTTTGATATGATGATATGATGCCAATGTGTGTGACGTATTTAAACACATAAATTCTAGCAGCTTCAAATCAAGCAGGAGAAAGCTGGTAGGCCCACATGTGAGAGAATGCGTCTCCATGGTCAGTGTGAACCATATAAAAAAAATTGGGTAGCCAGTGGTGCATTGTGGGGAACACCATTTCTGTAGTCCTTCTTCAGCATGCCTAGCGGTAAGAATTATCTGACTCCTTCCGCATCTGGGACTCTTCTCTTCCCAAGTGATAGCTCTAACACAGATGGAAGTGTCTCTGAAGATGAATTTCATGGTTTTGAGGAGTTTGTGACTGAAAGCAATGCCCAGGATTCCAGAAGGAAGGAAGGAAGGAAGGAAGGAAGAGATGAGAGGAAGGAAGGAAAGAAGAAGTAAGGAAGGAGGAAAGGAAGGAAGGAATTAAGAATGGAAGAAAGAAGGGAAGGAAGGAAGAGATGATAGGAATGAAGGAATGAAAGTAAGAAAGGAAGGAATAAAAGAAGAAAGGAAGGCAGGAAGGAAGAGATGAGAGGAAGGAAGGAAGGAATGAAATAAGTAGGAAAGGAAGGAAATAAGTAGGAAAGGAAGGAATGAAGGAAGAAAGGAAGCTAGGAAGGCAGGTAGGAAAGGAAGGAAGGTTGTGGGGAAGAAGACATGCAACCACATTTGTGTTGATAGGCAGTGAGGGTGGTGAGTAATGGTATAATATGTCATTTTGACAGCTGCCTTACCCTGACTCAGCAAATTTAGACGTCCACACACACACAGCTTCAAGCTTCTAAGTGCTAATAAAAGTTGATGGAAAGTGTCCAGTCATTATATATGTGTACAGTGGTCCCTCGACTATCGTAATTAATCCATTCCAGGAGCTATTACTTAACACAAAAATTACGTAATTTGAACCTTATTTCCCATAAGAAATAATGTAAATACAATTAATCCGTTTCCACCCAAAAATTTTCACCAAAAATTCATTTTTTTAAAGAATAAATACTATAGTTTTGCATACAGAAAACAATGAGAAATAAATATAAAGCACTAATTTTAATGGATAAATGAACATTTGAATCAGTTTTACCGTTACTGAAGACTCTTGTTGGCGTATGAGAGAGTCAGGAGAGTTTGTTTGGAGGCAGGACAAGATAGCCCTTCAATACGACACTAATATGAACTCTGCGGCTTATTTATCTAGCACAATTCATCTAATATGACATAATAAATAATACAGTGGTACCTCGAGTTACGATGGTCCCCAAAATCGCCCTTTTATGTAAGTTTATTTTTTTAAATGCTTTTGTAAGTATATTTTTGGGGGTGTAAAAGGACTAGTCTATTTTACATTATTCCTTATGGGGATAAATTCGTTTGGTAATGGCACTTGAAAAGCATTCTCGAACAAAAAAATATCGTAACTCAAGGTACCACTGTATTAATAACATAGAAACATGACCTAAATAACTTACCACCTTTTATATACAAAAAAGCCTCTCAAGTTCTCTCACCAATTATTGCAACACACTTTAACAAATCCATTGAATCCTCTACCTTCCCATCAATACTCAAAATAGCGAGGGTTACTCCCATACATAAAGGAGGAGATCAAACAGACCTGAATAACTACAGGACGATATCTAACTTACCCCTTCTCTCCAAAATCTTTGAAAAATTAATTCATAGACAGATATATTCCTACCTCACCTCCCACAACGTACTCAACCACTGTCAATTTGGATTCAGGCCTAATAAAAATACAAATGATGCCATTATACACATGCTAGAAATAATTTACACCGCTCTTGAGAAAAAAGAAATCCCAGTGGGAATCTTCATTGATTTACGTAAAGCTTTTGATACAGTTGACCATGATCTGTTACACCTAAAATTATCACACTATGGTATAAGAGGGCACTCCCTCAACTACCTAAAATCATACCTTAGCAACAGAAACCAATATGTGTACACAAATGGAGCTAGCTCTACCGCACAAACTATTACAGTAGGTGTCCCACAGGGAAATGTTCTTGGCCCACTTCTCTTTCTCATTTACATTAACGACCTACCAAATGCATCTCAACTACTCATACCCATACTATTTGCAGATGACACTACATACGTTATCTCTCACCTATGCCCAGACATACTAGCCAACACTGTAAATACTGAATTGCAGAAAATATCTACCTGGATGATGACTAACAAACTTACTCTCAATATTGATAAAACCTATTTCATTCAGTTTGGGAACAGAGCTACAAATGTACCACTTAACATAATGATAAACGGGTCCCCTCTCACAAAACTCGCAGAGGGAAAATTCTTAGGAATCCATCTTGACAGTGGCCTAAAATTTCAAACACATATACAACAAATTTCCAAGAAAGTCTCAAAGACTGTGGGAATACTATCCAAGATACGGTACTATGTTCCACAACCAGCTCTCCTTACCCTATATCACTCACTCATTTACCCCTACCTCACCTATGGAATCTGCGCATGGGGCTCAACATCAATAACTCATCTCAGACCATTAATAACACAACAAAAGGCTGCAGTTAGAACGATAACAAATTCACACTCCAGACAACATACTCCACCAATATTAAAAAATCTAAACTTACTCACCATACAAGACATCCATACTTTTTACTCTGCCTATTATATACATAGAACACACTATGCAAATATTAACCCACCACTCAAACTTCTTACCAACTTTAACAGGACACATTACCATAACACTATACACCTATAAAAAGCATATGAAAAAACACTTCAAAGTCGCTGTTTTAATCGAAAATTATTTTCTCAGTTTTTTTCTCTCATTATGCACTGTGTGCTGCAGGATTTGTTTTATGTGGTGCACACTTACCACTTAGATGTATTCTCTCATATCTAGGCCCAAATTTACTGCTCACAGCTTATCTAAGTGAGCTGAGCTCATGGTGTAGAACTACAGTTTGGACCCCTCAACTCAAAGCCGTAGAACTATGGCACGGACCCTGAAAGGGTTAAAAAACAATAAAAAGTAAAATACACACACAGTACACATTATTTACCTCAAAATATTTGTAGTCTTAATGTAGGGCAAAAGGTGAGTAGTATTTACTGTAAGAAGTCAGGTGTGGTAGCCTTCCTGGCCACCCCACCCACACATAATATACTACGATGCTTTAAGCTCCCTAGAGTGATAAAATGCATATACAGTACACTCTTTACTTACCTTAAAATATTTGTAGTCTTAATGGTCTTAATGTAGGGTGAGAGGTGAAAAGTATTTATTTGTAGAAAGTACAGTGGTACCCCGACTTACGATATTTTTTCATTCCAGAATGCTGTTCAAGTGCCATTACCAAACGAATTTATCTCCATAAGAAATGATGTAAAATAGACTAGTCCTTTTAGACCCCCAAAATTACACTTACAAAAGCATTTAAAAAAATCAACTTACATAAAAGGGTGTGTTTGGGAACCATCGTAAGTCGGGGTACCACTGTACGTAGTGTGGGAGGTATGGGATCCTGCCTGGCCACTCCCACCTACTATGACATTTAAAGAGCCCTAGAGCAATAAAATGCATATACAGTCAACCCTTGGTTTTCATGTGTCTCAGTTTTCGGTGATTTTGGTTTTCGGGCACTTTTTTTGTGGAAATGTCTTAGTTTTCATTGATGGAACGAAACCTGTCCAGTGCCCAGCGCACTTACAAAGCCCGCAAGCCCGCCTCACACGCACATTCTCAGGCAGTGTAGCATTGTTTCTGGTTGAGTGAACATTATCCTGCGAATTCATACAAAACATTTCTTAACAATTCATTGTTTTTGGCCAATGATTATTGTGTGTGACTGCTAAATAAGCCACCATGGGCCCAGAAAAAGCTCCTAGTGCCAGTCCTTTGGTAAAGAAAGTGAGAAACACAATGGAATTTAAGAAAGAGTGTAGCAGGCATGCAGGGAGTGTAGCAAGAAAGCAGGGAGTGTAGCAGGTATGCAGGGAGTGTAGGAGGAAAGCAGGGAGTGTAGGAGGAAAGCAGGGAGTGTAGGAGGAAAGCAGGGAGTGTAGGAGGAAAGCAGGGAGTGTAGGAGGAAAGCAGGGAGTGTAGGAGGAAAGCAGGGAGTGTAGGAGGAAAGCAGGGAGTGTAGGAGGAAAGCAGGGAGTGTAGGAGGAAAGCAGGGAGTGTAGGAGGAAAGCAGGGAGTGTAGAAGACAGGGAGGGAGTGTAGAGGCATGCAGGGAGTGTAGCAGGAGGGAGTGTGAGGCAGAGGGAGTGTAGCAGGCAAGCAGGAGTGAGCAGGCAGGAGGGAGTGTAGCAGGAAAGCAGGAGTGTAGCAGGCATGCAGGGAGTGTAGCAAGAAAGCAGGGAGTGTAGCAGGAAAGCAGGGAGTGTAGCAGACATGCAGGGAATGTAGTAGGAAAGCAGGGAGTGTAGCAGGCAGGAGGGAGTCTAGCAGGGAGGAAGTGTAGTAGGCAGGGAGGGAGTGTAGCAGGCATGCAGGGAAGTGACCCCGGATAAGGACTTGGTACCTAAAGTCCTTATGGAAGGGGATTTCCCTTCCAAACAATAGCCTCTCTTCCCTCTCCCTTTCTCCCTGTCTTCTATCCAGCAACATCAGTCTTCAATAAAGGTAAGTATCATATTGAATGTTCATTCTTTTGTGCATGTAAATCTATCTTTAAGGCCCCCCAAAATTTTTTTTTCATACTTCTGGGTGTCTGGAACGGATTAATTGAATTTACATTATTTCTTATGGGGAAAATAGTTTTGGTTTTCGTTGATTTTTGTTTTAGTCGATCCCTCTGGAACGGATTAAACATGAAAATCAATGGTTGACTGTACAGTACACTCATCACTTACCTTAAAATATTTGTAGTCTTAATGTAGGGTGAGAGGTGAGTAAGCGAGATAAAAACAAATAAACAAGAGAGAGAACGAGTAAGATGACAGAGCCGCAGAGTACTTACAAACCATCTGGTTATGGTGATACACGTTCATACAAACACCTTACATTGTGTACAAGTTGTCTCCACAGTGGTACAGTAGAATAAATAAAGACCAACATTTCCATTCTCATGTTATTTTTAGAAGGAATGATGCTCTGACAAATTATTATTACAGGTCACCCTCAACATTCGCGTTTTCCACTTTCGTGGGCTTCACACATTCGCGAATTCCTGGCCGCCAAATTCCCAGCCGCCAAACTCCCACCTACCAAATCATTTTTAAGTTTCCCGCCACCCGAGCGTCCCTACTACCTTCCTTCCGACCCTGCAGCCAGCCCGCCCACCACTCACTCTCTGATTGTTTTGTTTGTTCATTATTTGTTATTAAACTACAGTATAACATGTATGTAGTACTATATAGTACAATATTTTACTATGTTTTCATGTGTTTTATGATTGTTCATGGTTCAATAGGTTAAGGAAGCAGTAAGTAATGAATGTACTAAATAAAGGTTATGTATCTATTACATTTATTCCAAATTGATATCAGAAACACGATAAATACCCTAGAACTGTAATAAAGATGGTGAAATGAATAATATATGCTTCTCTTACCCCTCATATAATATGGCATATATTATTTATTTCAGCGTCTTTATTACAGTTCTAGGGTATTTATCGTGTTTCTGATATCAATTTGGAATAAATGTAATAGATAGATAACCTTTATTACTAATATTAGT
The DNA here is from genome assembly GCA_009830355.1 of Cherax destructor. Classification (NCBI taxonomy): domain Eukaryota; kingdom Metazoa; phylum Arthropoda; class Malacostraca; order Decapoda; family Parastacidae; genus Cherax; species Cherax destructor. The sequence continues at coordinate 29,718 of WNWK01017374.1, read as the reverse complement.
GTAATTACACAACATTTTATTAGTGCTAAGGCTAACATCCACCACCCATGATGACTCACCAGACACTGACTTACTGCTCGCCTCTCCCTCCCTCCAATAGCTCCTCCCACTTCGTAACAATGTTAGATGGTGAATTTAATGTATTTTTCTGTAAGCTTAACTCGTTGTATGTGTATTTTACTTTTTTATTGTTTTCTGTAATACAGTAGACCCTCATTTAGCACGACTTTATGTTGCGCGTTTTGGGTATTACGCGATTGAAGAATTGCGGCACATTTTTATCTAATACGATGTAAACCTTATATTACGCGATTCGCTGGAGGGGAAAAATTTTGAGCCTGCGGTCGCCTGCAGTAGGTTAAACCATTGAGTCAGTGGGGGTCCTACTAAGGGTGGCTATGAGCCACAACAAGTGTTTAATGCTGACGAGACAAGTGTTTTCTGGAAGAAAATGCCAACATGAACTTATATCAGTCAGCAAGAGAAAAGTGCACCAGGCTTCAAGACAGCAAAGGATCGCTTCACCTTGCTCCTTTTTTGTAATACATCAGGTGATTTCAAGTGTAAGCCCATGGTTATTTACCGCTGTAAGAATCCTCATGCTTTGAGGAAAAGGGAATTTCTTTTTCCTTCGCACAAACTAAGTTTATTCAGGTATACAGAGATAGTTACATTGATTATCATACATAGCAGCATATGTGTAGAGAACCTAGGATAACCCAAAGTGTTATCCTAGAGAACCTAGGATAACCCAGTGTTATCCTAGAGAACCTAGGATAACCCAGTGTTATCCTAGAGAACCTAGGATAACCCAAAGTTTGGGTTATCCTAGGTTCTCTACACATATGCTGCTATGTATGATAATCTTTGTAACTGTATCTGTGTATACCTGAATAAACTTACTTACAGTTTGTAGGAAGAAAAAGCAACCATTCCCTCAAGCGGCCGGTGCTAATGTTGTGGAACAGCTGGGGAGACCACCCGCCTTCCCATGCTACTCCTCCCCCAACAACACCCCACCATCCCAGCATTCGTATTCCATACGCGTCAAGCCAGCTGTGTTTGTCAAGAATAAAAGAGTGAATTGTGTTTTGATCTTTAAATAACTATATCTTGTATCTGCCAAGCAATCATGTCACCCAGTAGGCATACCAGTGTTGCTCAAAGTGGCAAGAAAATGTTTAAGCATTTATTAAGTCTTAAGTTACTTTAAGTTACTTTGTACACATAAAAAGATGTAAGAAAAAAAAAAATGTAAACATAAGTTTGTGTGACTAACTTACTGACTGACTGGACTGACTTACTGAATGACTTGACTGACTGAATGACTTGACTGACTGACTGACTGAATGACTTGACTGACTGACTGACTGACTGAATGACTTGACTGACTGACTGACTGAATGACTTGACTGACTGAATGACTTGACTGACTTACTGAATGACTTGACTGACTGACTTACTGAATGACTTGACTGACTGACTTGACTGACTGACTTACTGAATGACTTGACTTACTGAATGTCTTGACTGACTTACTGAATGTTTTGACTGACTTACTGAATGTCTTGACTGACTTACTGAATGACTTGACTGACTTACTGAATGACGACTGACTTACTGAATTTGACTTACTGAAGTCTGACTGACTTACTGAATGTCTTGACTGACTTACTGAATGTCTTGACTGACTTACTGAATGTCTTGACTGACTTACTGAATGTCTTGACTGACTTACTGAATGTCTTGACTGACTTACTGAATGTCTTGACTGACTTACTGAATGACTTGACTGACTTAATGAATGACTTGACTGACTTAATGAATGACTTGACTGACTTACTGAATGACTTGACTGACTTACTGAATGACTTGACTGACTTACTGAATGACTTGACTGACTTACTGAATGACTTGACTGACTTACTGAATGACTTGACTGACTTACTGAATGACTTGACTGACTTACTGAATGACTTTATTAAAGTTAGAGACACTCAGTACAACTATCGACTTCAGTTCCAGAATCTCTACTATCCACCTCAGCCCAGTAGGGCCACAGCATAACTCTCCACTCTCTTCACAATCATCCACAAACACCAGCACCCACAATTTAAGGTAAATACTATTATTTCTGTTACATTTGTAGTCTTAAGCAGTAAAAACAACATAATACATCACGATAATGAACTACAATTACATATTCTCATTTATATTTGTAAGATCTGTTGGTCTAAAAAAAACTTGTTTGGCTTTTTGGGGACTCTCAGGACTGTAACCCTATTTTTCCCATAAGTTCTTTTAATTATCTAACACGATTTTACCTAACACGATGTTTTCAGGACCGTAACTACCGTGCTAAATGAGGGTCTACTGTATATGAGTTATGCAAATTAAAATAAAGTTATCAAGTTGGAGTTTCATTTTTTTTTTTTCTGATGTATACATATTTAATTCAACATTTGGCATCATTACAAAGTGGGCGGAGCTACAGCAGAGGGAGAAGAAGCAGTGTGTCAGTAACTCTTGATTTCCCATGACACTTCACAACACTATAAAATACGTACAGTGGACCCTCGGTTAACGAAAGGTTCCGTTAACGTAAGCTTCGGAAAACGTAAGCTTTTTTCGTAATCGGTTAGCCAAAAATTACTTGTTTACCGAAAGGTATTAGACGTGTCCGCCTGCTCCGCGCAAGCACAGGACGCCAGTGAAGCGTTGTTTACCATTGAGAGAACATTACCTAGCGCGCTTTTTCAAAGATTCACAATATATTTGGTGTCTTTTTTGGTGGTTTATTGATTGTCACTGTGAAATAAGTCACCATGGGTCCAAAGAAGCTTCCTAGTGGCACCCCAGTGGTAGCAGGCATGCAGGGAGTGTAGCATTCATGCAGGGAGTAGCATTCATGCAGGGAGTGTAGCATTCATGCAGGGAGTGTAGCATTCATGCAGGGAGTGTAGCATTCATGCAGGGAGTGTAGCATTCATGCAGGGAGTGTAGCATTCATGCAGGGAGTGTCGCATTCATGCAGGGAGTGTAGCATTCATGCAGGGAGTGTCGCATTCATGCAGGGAGTGTCGCATTCATGCAGGGAGTGTCGCATTCATGCAGGGAGTGTCGCATTCATGCAGGGAGTGTAGCATTCATGCAGGGAGTGTAGCATTCATGCAGGGAGTGTAGCATTCATGCAGGGAGTGTAGCATTCATGCAGGGAGTGTAGCATTCATGCAGGGAGTGTAGCATTCATGCAGGGAGTGTAGCATTCATGCAGGGAGTGTAGCATTCATGCAGGGAGTGTAGCATTCATGCAGGGAGTGTCGCATTCATGCAGGGAGTGTAGCATTCATGCAGGGAGTGTAGCATTCATGCAGGGAGTGTAGCATTCATGCAGGGAGTGTAGCAGGCATGCAGGGAGTGTAGCAGGCATGCAGGGAGTGTAGCAGGCATGCAGGGAATGTAGCATTCATGCATTAAAAGAAAAAGAAGGGAAGTAACCCCAGAGAGGGACTTGTTACCTGAAGTCCTTTTGGAGGGGGATTCCCCTTCCATCCATTAACACCCTGCCCCTGTCAGCAACTCTACCTTCCAGATGCCTGCAACTCTTCAATAAAGGTAAGTAAATGTTATTTTTTTTTTTTTGAGTGATTATTTTTTTGTGGAACGAATTAATTGTATTTACATTATTTCTTATGGGAAATAAGGTTTCAGATAACGAAAGATTCAGATTAAGTAATAGCTCATGGACCGGATTAATTTCGTTAACCGAGGGTCCACTGTATTGTATAATTATACTATTACAGGCCTCCCTCCACAGCCAGCTCTTGTCAAAATAACATGTGTATAGTACATTATTTTATGATGTTTTCATGTGTTTTATGATTGTTCATGGTTCAATAGGTTAAGGAGGCAGTATTGTATTATATTTCTCTACTTGATACCCATCAATTGCACAACCCAGGACAGCATGGGTTTAGAGCAGGCCGCTCCTGTCTGTCCCAACTACTGGACCACTACGACAAGGTCCTGGATGCTCTAGAAGATAAACAGAATGCAGATGTTATATACACAGATTTTGCAAAAGCCTTTGACAAGTGTGACCATGGTGTAATAGCACACAAAATGCGTGATAAAGGCATAACAGGAAAAGTTGGTAGATGGATCTATAATTTCCTAACACGTAGAACACAAAGAGTAGTAGTCAACAGAGTAAAGTCTGAGGCAGCTACTGTGAAAAGCTCTGTTCCACAAGGCACAGTACTTGCTCCCATCCTATTCCTCATCCTCATATCAGACATTGACAGGGATATAAGCCACAGTGCTGTGTCTTCCTTTGCAGATGACACCCGAATCTGTATGACAGTGTCCACCGTTGAAGACACTGCAAGACTCCAAGCAGACATAAACCAAATCTTTAAATGGGCTGCAGAAAACAATATGAAGTTCAATGATGAGAAATTTCAATTACTCAGATACGGAAAACGTGAAGAAATTAAAATCTCATCGGAGTACAAAACTAATTCCAACCACACAATAGAGCGAAAAACTAATGTCAAAGACCTGGGAGTGATCATGTCAGAGGATCTCACCTTCAAGGACCATAACAAAGTAGCAATTGCATCTGCTCGAAAAATGACAGGATGGATAATGAGAACCTTCAAAACCAGGGATGCCAAGCCCATGTTGACACTTTACAGATCGCTTGTTCTATCCTGGCTGTCTTCAAGCAGGCACTGGACAGGCACCTCAAGTCGGTACCTGATCAGCCGAGCTGTGGTTCGTACGTTGGACTGCGTGCGGCCAGCAGTAACAGCCTGGTTGATCAGGCTCTGGTCCAACAGGAGGCCTGGTCACAGACCGGGCCGCGGGGGCGTTGACCCCTGGAATTCTCTCCAGGTAGACAATATATTGGGGCACCAAACATTCGTGATTTTTAAACATTCGTGAGGCTCGTGATCCCCTAACCCTCGCGAATGTTGAGGGAGACCTGTATTATTCTTAATACAGTGGACCCCTGAAAATCGTCTCCCTTGAAGAGCGGCGAATTTGAAAATAGGCCACTTTTTTGGGCAAAATATTGACTTGATATTCATCCGTTGGCTTAAAAATTGGCAGTAGTCTGAAACGCGTCCGCGTGGCCTCCCAGCCGCCTGGGCTCATAAACACCACATTGAGCGTCAGTGTGCCATTGTTTACCAGCGAGTGACCGCCACCCACGCATTCATACCATACATTTTGTCATTATTCCATTCGTTTAGTGCTTGCAACTGCTAAATAAGCCACCATGGGCCCAAAGAAAGCTCCTAGTGCCATCTCTTTGCTAAAGAAGGCGAGAAACACAATAGAATTCAAGAAAGAACACACCAGACAGGGTATTTCCCCACACCAGGCAGGGTACTTCCCCACACTAGGCAGGGTACTTCCCCACACCAAGCAGGGTACTTCCCCACTCCAGGCAATGTACTTCCCCACACAAATCAGCCAGGGTACTTCCCCACACCAGGCAGGGTACTTCCCCACACCAGGCAGGGTACTTCCCCACACCAGGCAGGGTACTTCCCCACACCAGGCAGGGTACTTCCACACACCAGACAGGGTACTTCCCCACACCAGGCAGGGTACTTCCCCACACCAGGCAGGGTACTTCCCCACACAAATCAGCCAGGGTACTTCCCCACACCAAGCTCAAACAAATGTCTTATTTTAGGTTAAATGTTTTATTTTAGGTTAATATAGACATTTTCATTACTCCATCTATGATATTTTCTTCAAAATTATATAAGAAACATGTTACATATCATATAGCATATAAACATTGATACAGTGGACCCCCGAGTAACGAACAAAATTCATTCCAGAAGCCTGCTCAAGTGCCATTACCGAACGAATTTACTCCCTAAAGAAATAATGTCAAGTAGGTTAGTCCATTTCAGACCCCCAAAAATACACTTACAAAAGCACTTACAATATTATACTTACATAATTGTACGATTTCCGGGGTGTTCGTAACTTGGGGGTCCACTGTACAATGTTTATATGCTATCGAGTGGTGAGTTGGGTGGAGAGTAAACATTACGTTTTCTCTGATGCAGCGTTAGACAAAACTGTAAATCTGGCGTCTGGTGCAGTAACCGCCCATCATACGCGTTTGTTTACAATTCTCGGTATGAATTATTCATTACTTCTCCCTTTGTTTATGATGGCATCTAAAGGTAGTTGTTAGAAACGATTAAACTCAGAGAACATGGTAATAATATGGCTGTGTAGTGTAATAATATGGCTGTGTAGTGTAATAATATGGCTGTGTAGTGTAATAATATGGCTGTGTAGTAAAGCCATGGGTGGGGGCTACATACGTGTACCTACGTCTACAGGCTACCTACACTGAATTCCTACAAATAAATACTACACACCTCTCTCCCTACATTAAGACTAACAAATATTTTAAAGTAAGTAATGAATGTACTGTGGCAGTAAAAGACAATGAAGGGAAGTACAGTGGACCCTCGGTTTTCGCCGAAAATTCGTTCCTGATGGCAGGAGGGGAAAAATTTTGAGCACGCGGTCGCCCGCGGTGGGTTAAACCATTGAGTCAGTGGGGGTCCTACTAAGGGTGGCTATGAGACACATCAAGTGTTTAATGCTGACGAGACAAGTGTTTTCTGGAAGAAAATGCCAACACGAACTTATATCAGTCAGCAAGAGAAAAGTGCACCAGGCTTCAAGACAGCAAAGGATCGCTTCACCTTGCTCCTTTTCGGTAATGCATCAGGTGATTTCAAGTGTAAGCCCATGGTTATTTACTGCCTAAGAATCCTCATGCTTTGAGGAAAAGGGAATTTGTTTTTCCTTCCTGCAAACTGTAAGTTTATTCAGATACATGGGGCCAGGAGCTGAGTCTCAACCCCTGCAACCACAATTAGGTGAGTACAGTTACATACATTATCATACATAGCAGCATATGTGTAGAGAACCTAGGATAACCCAATAAAAGTCAGTCAATGGAAATATACTAAGTCACTCTGACTTTTTTGGGTTATCCTAGGTTCTCTACACATATACTGCTATGTATGTTAATCTTCGTAACTGTATCTGTGTATACCTGAATAAACTTACTTACAGTTTGTGGGAAGGAAAAACAAATAACCATTCTCACAAGCAGTCTTGTTACTACTACTGTTGTTGTGGTTCAGCAGACACCACCCGCCTTACCCAGCCACCACGGACCCCACCATCCCAGCATTCGTACGTATTTCATACGCGTCAAGAAGTCCTGGCTACAAGCCAGCTGTTTGTGAAGAATAAGAGAGAGTGAATTGTGTTTTGATCTTGAATTAACGAAGAAAACAAAGATATTAGACAAGACATAACCCGTGGCCATAATGAAGTGTTACTTTGTACACATAAAAAGATGTAAACATAAGTTTGTGTGACTGACTGACTTGACGGACTGACTGACTTGACTGACTGACTGACTGACTGACTTTGACACTGACTGACTTTGACACTGACTGACTTTGACACTGACTGACTTTGGCCGACACCTGACTGACGACGACTGCTGACTTTGACACTGGCGCACACGACGCACTTGCACTACGAGCGACCTGACTGACGCACTGACCCTGACGACTGACGACTGACTGCCACTGACGCTGACGGCCACGCGCTGACGGCAACGCTGACTGACTGCGCACACGACTGCTGACTGACTGGCGACCGCTGACGCTGACGGCGGCGACGCCCGCGACGCGCTGACGCTGGCGACTGGCTGACTGACGGCTGACTGACTGACTGACTGACTGACGACGACGCTGACGACTGACTGACGACTGACTGACTGACTGACTGACTGACTGACGGACTGCGCGACTGACGGCTGACTGACGGCTGACTGGCTGACTGACTGACGCGCTGACGACTGACGACTGACGCTGCTGACTGACTGACGCTGACGGCTGACTGACTGCTGACTGACGACTGACTGCCGACTGACTGGCTGAGACAGACTGACTGACTGACTGACTGACTGACGCTGACTGAGCTGCGAGCGCGCTGACTGCTGACTGACTTAGACGGCGACTGACTGACTGCAGCTGACTACTGCACGACTGACGACGGCTGACGGCTGACTGACTGACTGACGGCGGCACGCTGACTGCTGACTGACCGGCGCTGACTGGACTGACTGGCTGACTGACGGCTGACTGGCTGACGGACTGACGGCTATGACTGACTGACTTGACTGGCAGCTTGACTGTAATGACTTGACGGCTAATGACTTGACTAATGACTGACTGAATGACTTGACTTGAATGACTTGACTTGAATGACTTGACTTGAATGACTTGACTTGAATGACTTGACTTGAATGACTTGACTTGAATGACTTGACTTGAATGACTTGACTTGACTTGAATGACTTGACTGAATGACTTGACTGAATGACTTGACTGAATGACTTGACTGAATGACTTGACTGAATGACTTGACTGAATGACTTGACTGAATGACTTGACTGAATGACTTGACTGAATGACTTGACTGAATGACTTGACTGAATGACTTGACTGAATGACTTGACTGAATGACTTGACTGACTGACTTGACTGACTGACTTGACTGACTGACTTGACTGACCTGACTTGACTTAACTTGACTTGACTTAATGACTTGACTTAATGACTTAATGACTTGACTTAATGACTTGACTTGACTGAATGACTTGACTGACTTACTGAATGACTTGACTGACTGACTGAATGACTTGACTGACTGACTGAATGACTTGACTGACTGACTGACTGACTTGACTGACTGACTGACTGACTTGACTGACTGACTGAATGACTTGACTGACTGACTGAATGGCTTGACTGACTTACTGAATGACTGACTTACTGACTGACTTGACTGACTTAAAGTTAGACACTCAGTTCAACCATCGACTTCAGTTCAAGAACTTCTACTATCCACCTCAGCCCGGTAGGGCCACAGCATAACTCTCCACTCTCTTCACAATTATCCACAAACACCAGCACCCACAATTTAAGGTAAATACTATTATTTCTATTACATTTGTAGTCTTAAGCAGTAAAAACAACATAATACATCACGATAATGAACTACAATTACATATTCACTTTTATTTTTGTAAGATCTGTTGGTCTAAAAAAAACTTGTTTGGCTTTTTGGGGACTCCCAGGAACGTAACCCTATTTTTCCTATTAGTTCTTTTAATTATTTAACACGAAATTATCTAACACGACTTTTTCAGGAACGTAACTATCGTGCTAAATGACGTTCTACTGTACATTATTTCTTATGGGGAAAATAGTTTTGAAAATCGTCCATTTTGAATTTTGGCAGACTCTTTGGAACGGATGATGGACAATTTTCAAGGGCCCACTGTAAACAAACCGGGTGGGGCGCGCTGTATTTGAAAGACCGCTCGCCTTATAGGAAATTTTGGTCATAACTTGAAATTGCCATATTAGTGGAACACTGTAAAGTGGGGTCCTACTGTATTAAATAAGTTTAAGCTTTTGAAGAGATGTGGGGTGTGTTGTCTATTGCAGGATCATCCGCACTGCCACTTTTTGTCGGGTTATTAACCCTTTGAGGGTCGAGAGGCCCTCTCCCAAACTCGTTCTCAGGGTCGATATTTTTTTGTAAAAAAAAAAAATTATTTTTTCTTATGAAATCATAGAAAATCTTTTTCCGATAATGACACCAATAGTATGAAATTTGATGAAAAACTTACAGAATTATGCTCTTGCAAAGTTAGCAGTCTCATCGATATTTACGCATCGGCGATTTCGCCCACTTTGAGCCCTATTTTCAGCCAATTCCAATGTACTAGTCTACTAAAATCATAGCTATTTCGCTAGAACTACATTTGTTCAATCGATTGAGTACAAGAAACCACCCATTTACCATTTTCAACTACCCAACAAAGTCGTCAGAATTTGGCAATTTGGCCAATTTCACACAAATTTCAAACGATGCCAATTTCAAAATGGGGTCCAGAATAAACAAGGCAGACATTCCTAGCACTAAAATAACATTTTGTCTGTTCATTAGTCACGTCTCCAGGCCCCTCTTACATTACTTTGTCTTTCCATTTTGAATTTTATTCTCACAAAAAATAGAAGATTTACTGTTATGTATTCTACTGCATCATTGTAAAAACGGTATAAATAATATCACCACACTTGTGAAAGAATATTAGACTCACCAGTTGACATGTATTGGATGTGTGGCGTGATTTGTTTACTCTTGAACATCGGCAAAAATCGAATATTTTCGCTACTTTGAGTTCAATTTCAAGGTACTTGTCATCGTGATACCAATCAAAATCATCCCTATTTCTGTAAAATATCTTCCATTCTATCAAATGAAATCAAGAAAACGAGAATACAACCATAAATACCTTTCGAAAATACACTGAAAATTCGCTGTTTTAAACCCAAAATACAGTCAGGGTTTTTTTCTCATTATGCACTGCATGCTTCAGGATTTTTTATATACTGCGCACAGTGACCACGCAGACCCATTCTTTCATATGTAGGCCTGCCAGATTTCTTCCACGAGATTTGAAAGTGCTACAATTTACGCGTACAAGTACGTGACCGACCCTGGCTGCAATGATGTACAAGTATGTGACCGACCCTCAAAGGGTTAAAGGTTTAACCGTTTCAGGGTTTTTGACGTACTAGTACATCTTATGCACCAGGGCGTTTGACGTACTAGTACGCATAAATTCTAGCGCCCTCAAATCAAGCAGAAAAAGGCTGGTAGGCCTAGATGTGAGAGAATGGGTCTGTGCGGTCAGTGTGCACAGTATAAAAAAAAATCCTGCAGCACACAGTGCATAATGAGGAAAAAAAACTCCGACTGTGTTTTTTATTTAAAACAGCAACTTTGCCGTCTATTTTTGTATGGTATTTATGACTGTATTCTCGATATTTTGGTCTCATTTGATAGAATGGAAGATATATTATAGAAATAGAGATAATTTTGATTGGTTTCATGATGACAATTACCTTGAAATTGAGCGCAAAGTAGCAAAAATGTTCAATTTTTGCCGATGTTCAAGAGTAAACAAATCACGCTAAACGTCCAATACACATCAACTGGCGAGTCTAATATTCTTGGACAAGTGCGCTGATATTATTTATACCGTTTTTACAATGATGCAGTAGTATACATAACAAAATATCTTCAATTTTTTGTGAGAATAAAAATTCAAAATGGAAAGCAAAAGTTATGTAATAGGGGCCTGGAGACGTGACTAATGAACAGATAAAATGTTATTTTAGTGCCAGGAATGTCTGTCTTGTTTATTCTGGACCCTATTTTGAAATTGGCATCTTTTGAAATTTGTGTGAAATTGGCAATATTGCCAATTTCTAACCACTTTATTGCATAGTTGAAATCGGTAAATTGGTGGTTTCTTGTACTCAATCGATAGAACAAATGGAATTCTAGAATAATAGCTATGATTTTAGTAGACTGAGACATTGGAATTGGCCGAAAATGGGACTCAAAGTGGGCGAAATCGCTGATGCGTAAATATCGTCGATACTGCCAACTTTGCGAGAGCATAATTCCGTTAGTTTTTCACCAAATTTCATACTTTTGGTAGCATTATGATCAGAAAAAGATGCTCTATCATTTCATAAGAATTGTTTTGTTTTTTTTCCAAAAATGTTTCGACCACGAAAAGGAGTTAAGAATCGGGGGTCTCGACCCTGAAAAGGTTAAGGTGACTGGCCAAATGAGCAATCGTCAAGCACAATATACAATAATGAAATTGAAACAATTTAAGTTTGAAGCAAATGATCAAATTGTTTAGCAGTCTTAAATTATTTAGGAGTATTTTTTAGTAACTGGAAGGTATTAAATAAAGCGTTTGGTTAATTTTGGGTGATGAGATGATTTATAAGTAGGGCCTTAAATTGATTTGCAGGCAGGGGCCCTTTAGTGTGTTCTGGCAGTGAATTCCAGATCTTCGGGCCCTTTATGTGCATAGCATTTTTGCATAGGGAGAGATGGACACGAGGGATATTGAAGAGTGATTTGTGCCTTGTATTATGCCTGTGTTCTGCTGTAGTTATCAAGGAGGAGTTTGAGAGGAGGGTTAATATTGGAGTATAATGTTCTGTGTGTAGTAGGCACAATAATAAGTGTGGATGTTTTGTATTTTAACCCTTTCAGGGTCAAGAGGCCCTCTCCCAAACTCGTTCTAAGGGTCGAAAATTTTTTGGAAAAAAAAAAAATATTTTTTCTTATGAAATGATAGAGAATCTTTTTTCAATCATAACGACACCAAAAGTATGAAATTTGATGGAAAACTTACGGAATTACGCTCTCTCGAAGTTATCGGTCTCAATGATATTTAAGCATCAGCGATTTCGCCCAATTTGAGTCCTATTTTTGACCAATTCCAATGTTCCAGTCTACTAAAATCATAGCTATTTCGCTAGAACTCCATTTCTTCTATCGATTGAGTACAAGAAATCGCTCATTTACCAATTTTAACTACCCAAAAAAGTGGTCAGAAATTGGCAATTTGGCCAATTTCACACAAATTTCAAATGATACCAATTTCAAAATGGGGTCCAGAATAAACAAGGCAGACATTCCTGGCACTAAAATAACATCTCTGTTCATTAATCATGTCTCCAGGCCCCTCTTACATTACTTTTGCTTTCCATTTTGAATTTTTATTCTCACAAAAAATAGAAGATTTACTGTTATGTATCCTACTGCATCATTGTAAAAACGGTATAAATAATATCACCGCACTTGTGAAAAAATATTAGACTCATCAGTTGACGTGTATTGGATGTGTGGCGTGATTTGTTTACTCTTGAACATAGGCAAAAATCGAACATTTTCACTACTTTGCGCTCAGTCAAGGTACTTGTCATCGTGAAACCAGTGAAAATTATCTCAATTTCTGTAATATATCATCCATTCTATCAAATGAGACTAAGAAAATGAGAATACAATCATAAATACCATACGAAAATAGACTGAAAAGTCGCTGTTTTAAACTAAAAACACGGTCTGTTTTTTTTTCTTCATTATGCACTGTGTGGTGCAGGATTTTTTTTATACTGCGCACACTGACCGCACAGACCCATTCTCTCACATCTAGGCCTACCAGCCTGTTTCTGTTTGATTTGAGGGCGCTAGAATTTAGGCGTACTAGTACTACCAAAACCCAGGCGCGTAAGCCGTACTAGTATGGCCGAAACCCCGAAAGGGTTAAGGTGATTTCCTGTGGTTGAGCCCCATGTACAAATACCATAGGTGAGGTAAGGCTAGATGAGAGAGTGGTAAAGAGCAAGAAGAGCCGTTTTGGGTACATAGTACCATATCTTTGAAAGGATACTTACTGTTTTGGAGACTTTCTTCGATATTTACTGTATATGGGTCTGGAATTTGAGACTGCAGTCAAGGTGGAGACCTAGAAATTTGCCGTGTGTGTGTCTTGAAATGGGTGAACCATTTATCAATATGTTTAGCTGTACCTTTGAAGCTGTTTATTTGTTTTACCTCGTTTACTCACCTCTCACTCTACATTAAGACTACAAATATTTTAAGGTAAGTAATGGGTGTACTGTACAGTGGTCCCTCGGTTTTCGCCGAAAATTCGTTCCAGAATGCTGCTCAAGTGCCATTACCGAACGAATTTACTTCCTTAAGAAATAATGTCACGTAGGTTAGTCTATTTCAGACCCCCAAAAATACACTTGCAACAGCACTTACGAAAATACACTTACATAAATGTTCGAGTTTGGAGATGCACGAAAACCGAGGGACCACTGTATATGCATTTTATCACTCTATTGCACTCTAAATGTTGTAGTATATTACGTGTGGGTGGGGTGGATTAGCTGGCTACCATACCTCCCACATCTGACTTCTTAAAATAAATACTACTCACCTTTCACCCTACATTAAGACTACAAATATTTTAAGGTAAGTAATGAGTGTACTGTGTGTGTATTTTACTTTTTATTGTTTTTAATGTCTTTTTCTATTGCTAACTTAACCCTTTGAGGGTTAGTCACATACTTGTACGTCATTGCAGCCAGGGTCGGTCACATACTTGTACTCGTAAATTCTACCACCTTCAAATCAGGTGGAAGAAAGCTGGCGGGCCTACATATGAAAGAATGGGTCTGTGTGGTCAGTGTGCGCAGAATAAAAAAATCCTGAAGCACGCAGTGCATAATGAGAAAAAAAAACTCCGGTCGTGCTTTTGGTTTAACCCTTTCAGGGTCCAAGGGGGGTCTCCGAAACTCGTTCTCAGGGTCCAAGAATTTAAAAAAAATAAAAAAATTATTTTTTCTTATGAAATGATAGAGAATATTTTTCTGATCATAACGCCACAAACATTATGAAATTTAATCGAAAACTAACAAAATTATGCTTTCGCGAAGTTAGCGGCAGCCATGACACTTAAGCATCGGCGATTTCGCCCACTTTGAGCCCTATTTTCGGCAAATTCCAATGTTTCAGGCAACTACAATTATAGCTATTTCGCTAGAACTCCATTTCTTCTATCGATTGAGTACAAGAAACCGCCTATTTAGCTATTACAACTACCCAAAATAGTGGTCAGAAAATGGCAATTTGGCCAATTTCACACAAATTTCAAACGATGCCAATTTCAAAATAGGGTCCAGAATAAACAAGACAGACATTCCTGGCACTAAAATAACGTCTTCTCTGTTCATTAGTCACGTTTCCAGGCCCCTCTTACATTAGTTTTGCTTTTCATTTTGAATTTTTATTCTCACAAAATAATAGAAGATTTACTGTTATGTATACAACTGCATCATTGTAAAAATTGTATAAATAATATTAGAGCACTTGTGCATGAATATCAGACTCGCCAGTTGATGTGTATTGGATGCATGGTGTGATTTGTTTACTCTTGAACATCGTCAAAAATCGAACATTTTCGCTACTTTGAGCTCAATTTCAAGGTATACTTGTCTTTGTCAAACCAATCAAAATCATCTCAATTTCTGTAATATATCTTCCAATCTATCAAATGAGACCAAGAAAACTAGAATACATCAATAAATACCATACGAAAATAGACTGCAAAGTCGCTGTTTTAAACCAAAAACACGGTCAGAGTTTTTTTTTCCTCATTATGCACTGTGTGGTGCAGGAATTTTTTTATACTGCGCACACTGACCACACAGACCCATTCTATCACATCTAGGCCTAACAGCCTGTTTCTGCTTGATTTGAGGGTGCTAGAATTTAGGCGTACTAGTATGTCAATAACCCCAGGGCGTAAGCCGTACTAGTACGTCAATAACCCTGAAAGGGTTAAAACAGCTACTTTCGAGTGTATTTTCGTATGGTATTTATTGTTGTATTCTCGTTTTCTTGGTCTCATTTGATAGAATGGTAGATATGGTACAGAAATAGTGATGATTTTGATTGGTTTTACGATAACAAGTACCTTGAAATTGAGCTCAAAGTAGCAAAAATATTCGATTTTTGCTACAAATCACGCCACGCGTCCAATACACATCAACTGGTGAGTCAAATGTTCTTTCACAAGTGCGCTGATATTATTTATACCGTTTTTACAATGATGCAGTAGGATACATAACAGTAAATCTTCTATTTTTTTAGAATAAAAATTCAAAATGGAAAGCAAAAGTAATGTAAGAAGGGCCTGGAGACATGACTAATGAATAGATAAAATGTTATTTTAGTGCCAGTAATGTCTGTCTTGTTTATTCTGGATCCAATTTTGAAATTGGCATCTTTTGAAATTTGTGTGAAATTGGCCAAATTGTCAATTTCTGACCACTTTACTAGGTAGTTGAAATTGGTAAATGGGCTGTTTCTGGTACTCAATCGATAGAACAAATGGAGTTCTAGCAAAATAGCTATGATTTTAGTCGACTGGAACATTGCAATTGGCCAAAAATAGGGCTCAAAGTGGGCGAAATCGCCGATGCATAAATATCGTCGAGATTGCTAACTTCGCGAAACCATAATTCTGTAGGTTTTTCATCAAATTTCATACTTTTTGTGTCATTATGATCGGAAAAAGATTCTCTATGATTTCATAAGAAATTTTTTTTTTTTTTTTTAATTTTTCGACCCTGAGAACAAGTTTGGGAGAGGGCCTCTCAACCCTCAAAGGGTTGATATATGTTAGTGTAAACTTGTTATCTGGCATTTATATGTATTTATAAATGGAAAAAAATTGTGTTCTGCTTTTCGGCGATGTCCGCTTTCCGGCATTGTCCGCCGGATAGCGGACGTAACCTGGCATACAAGTGGGGCCCTACTGTATTATTGAGTTGTATAGATTCCCTCTTTGACTTTATTGAAAACTTATTACATCATCTTTGGTTATATTTTCTTTTTAGCAGTCGCTTTGCTAACTCTACCTTTTGTACACTCATACAACACTGTTCTCTGGCCTTTGCATATTCCTTAGCACAATCCACCCAGCAGTTTTGTATGACTCTTTCAGGTTTAGCACATAGTCTGATTATATAATTATTCCCTATGAACATGTTGAAAATTAAAGATTTATATATACAATATCATATTGTTTACACAGTCATTAGTTAAAATAATTATTATATTCAACATGTGATTTATCTGTAAGATTTTTACAGATAAGCATAGATATATATGATACCTAAAAACTTCTTTATTTTTTTTAGTTCTTAAACATTTAAAAACAACTTTTATTTAGTGGAACATATGATAATAGAGAGAAAACCTTTCGTTTTCTGGTTCAGTATGTTGTGTTGGTAATGGTGGAATATTGCACTATACTGACTCATCTTTCTGTTGCAGAAGTATTGTGTGGAAGACTACAAGGTTGTGTCTTGCCAGACACTATATCTTCAGTACTTCAAGAAGCACCAGTGTCTGTGTCTTGAACAACAACTGATATTGCAGAAGGATTTTGTGGAAGAGTACAAAGTTGTATCTTCCCAGGCACTAAATCTTCACTGCTTCAAGAAGGGCAACACCTGTTATTTTTATAAATTCTTAACTGGTCAGGTATTACACGTACTTAATAAAAAATTTCTTTTTTATATTTTAAATTCTATCTAAAGATTACATGGCACTTCACAGAAAAATACAGGTTAGTAATACTGTAGTGCACCTTTTAACACAACACCAAAAATCATGGTAGTCTTTTAGCACAAACAACATAAACTTTATTATGGCTCATAGTTAGAAATAGTTTTGCCTAAAACAAATCTTAACATTGTAATTTATTCATGAGGAAAACTGTGTGTTCAGTGTCCAAAATAGTTTACCAAAAAATAAATCTTGAAATACATAAGAGTACATAAGGAAGATTAACCATACCACTGTTGAATGACTAAAATATTTTAAACAGAAATACGTATCTTCTTTTGAAAAATATGAAAAGACATAAAGGAGATAAACCATATCAGTGTTCAGAGTGTCAGAAATGTTTTAGTCAGAAAGGCAGTCTTATGACACACATGAGAGTACATACAGGAGATAAACCATATCAGTGTTTAGAGTGTCTGAAATGTTTTACTCAAAAAGGTAGTCTTGTGAAACATATGCGAGTACATACAGGAGATAAACTATTTCAATGTTCAGAGTGTTTGGAATGTTTTAGCAGAAAAGACAATCTTGTGAGACATACGCGAGTACATACAGGAAATAAACCATTTCAGTGTTCAGAGTGTCTGAAATGTTTTACTGAAAAGCACAGTCTTGTGAATCATATGCTAGTACATACAGGAAATAAACCATTTCAGTGTTCAGAGTGTTTGAAATGTTTTAGCCGAAAAGGTCATCTTGTGACACACATGCGAGCACATACAGGAGATAAACCATTTCATTGTTCAGAGTGTTTGAAATGTTTTACTCAAAAAGTCCATCTTGTGACACATATGCGAGCACATACAGGAGATAAACCATTTCATTGTTCAGAGTGTTTGAAATGTTTTAGCCGAAAAGTCCATCTTGTGACACATATGCGAGCACATACAGGAGATAAACCGTTTCGATGTTCAGAGTGTCTAAAAAGTTTTAGTGTAAAAAGCAATCTTGTGGCACATATGCGAGTTCATACAGGAGCTAAACCATTTCAATGTTCAGAGTGTCTGAAATGTTTTAGTGTAAACAGTAGTCTTGTGAAACATATGCGAATTCATACAGGAGATAAACCATTTAAGTGTTCAGAGTGTCTGAAAAGTTTTACTATAAAAGGCAGTCTTGTGATACATATGCGAGTACATACGGGAGATAAACCATTTCGATGTTCAGAGTGTTTGAAATGTTTTACTGCAAAAGGCCATCTTGTGAAACATATGCGAGTACACACTGGAGATAAAACTTCATAGTGTTTAACCCTTAAACTGTCCAAACGTAGATCTACGTTTTATTTTTCCTGCCTCCAAATTTGGCACAATTGACCTGAGATGCCTGGTCAGTATAGAATGGGTCTTAACACTCAGTGTGCATAGTATTAAAAAAATCTGTGACCACTTGGTACCTTGTGGGAGCACCAGTTCAATTGAGTGCCAGCTAGAGCAAACAGTGTGGCAAACACCAGGGATTCACTGATGTCATGTCGTGTTAACACTTCCCTTTTAAGAGGAAAGTGATGTTGACCCAGAGTTTAGTGGCTTTGAGATGGATGGGGCCACAAGTGGCCGAGGAAATATAAAAAATCTTGATAATAACCCATGTGCAACATTTCTACAACATCCTTTCATTTCTGATACCACTGGTAGTGTCATCCTGCCAGAATGTCCAATAACCTATGCCCTAAGTAAAAAGAAACGATTCTGGAACATGTGTAATATGTATTTGGCAGGCTGGCCGGCTGGCTGGCCAGCTGGGTGGCTGGCTGACTGACTTTGGCTGTGTCTCTGTCTATATCTCTGTTTATCTCTGTCTCTCACAGGTACACATATATACAGTTATTATACATAGTGTAAATTACCTAGGATAACCAAAAAATTCCAGGCAAAGTGCTATACAGTGCTTGTAGATATAAGGCATAATAAACATGACACAAGTAATACGCATTTTCACTTGCTCAGGAATCAGGGAGCGGCTCGTAAACCAACAGGTTTACGAGCCGCTTCCTGAGACAGAGAGACAAGCAGATGGAAAGACAGACACACACAGGCAGACAAAAAGACAGATAAGCAGAGCTAGACTGACAGACAGACAGATAGACAGACAGACAGATAGATAGACAGACAGACAGACAGACATGTTTGTGTGTAACAGTGAAAACAAAGCCAGGGTTCCCTGCAGCAGTGCTTTATCATCAAGTGTCACTCCACTGCTTACTCTATCAGCAGTTTAGTGACACTTGTCATAAACACCCTGCTTCAAGGAGTTTCATATATACAGTAGACCCTCATTTAGCACGGTAGTTACGTTCCTGAAAACATTGTGTTAGGTAAAATCGTGTTAGATAAATAGAAGAACTTATGGGAAAAATAGGGTTATGTTCCTAGGAGTCCCCAAAAAGCCAAACAAGTTTTTTTTAGACCAACAAATCTTGCAAAAATTGAAGGCTAATATGTAATTGTAGTTCATTATCGTGATATATTACTGCTTAAGACTACAAATGCAATAGAAATAATAGTATTTCTTACCTTAAATTGTGGGAAATGATGTTTGTGGATGGTTGTGAAGAGAGTGGATATGGATGGTGTTGCCCTACTGGGCTGAGGTGGATGGTTGTTGGTTGTCGGCATAAGTGGATGGTAGAGGTTCTGGTGAAGTGATTCAGTCAAGTCAGTCAGTAAGTGATTCAGTCAAGTCAGTAAGTGAATCAGTCAAGTCAGTCAGTAAGTGATTCAGTCAAGTCAGTCAGTAAGTGATTCAGTCAAGTCAGTCAGTAAGTGATTCAGTCAAGTCAGTCAGTAAGTGATTCAGTCAAGTCAGTCAGTAAGTGATTCAGTCAAGTCAGTCAGTAAGTGATTCAGTCAAGTCAGTCAGTAAGTGATTCAGTCAAGTCAGTCAGTAAGTGATTCAGTCAAGTCAGTCAGTAAGTGATTCAGTCAAGTCAGTCAGTCAAGTCAGTCAGTAAGTGATTCAGTCAAGTCAGTCAGTAAGTGATTCAGTCAAGTCAGTCAGTCAAGTCAGTCAGTAAGAGATTCAGTCACAAATTAATAAAAACTGATATTATATAGAGGTACGTATTGAAGGGTAGGCGGGGCTATGAGGGAGACGGCGCTAGCAGTCTCTCAGCTCAGTTACTCACGGACCACCATGGCGTGTGGAGGTGTGAGCTCACCGCACTAAAATACGTATTGTATAATAATACTTATTATTACTATCAATAAGTTATCTACCTATCATATTTATAATATAATAATAATAATAATATTTTTATTTCGATGCATGTTACAAGTGTACATTGTTATTGGTAGTTACAATTTTAAGACTGTAATGCAAGGAGAGCCACTGGCATGCCATGGCATTAGGGGCAGCTTATTCTAAAGACTTATTCACTAAGTACTTAATGCTAGAGAAATTGATTGAGTTTATTCTAGTTATGTATTATTTCAAGTTACAAAATGATTATACATACTATTTAAAGACAATACTAGAGAAATTGGTTGAGTTTAACCTAGTTGAATATTTTATTTCAAGTTACAATATGTTGATGCTATACTAGTATAATAACAATACTAGAAAAAATTATTGAGTATCTTCTAGTTATATATTATATTTCAAATTAACAAAATGATGATACTATACTATTTTAAATGACAATATGATGATATGAAATTGCAACAAGTGTTAAGGAGGATGACAAATATAAAACTGAGATTATCTTAAGTAAAATAACATTGGGTTTGAAAGTTTGTTACAGTATGAGTATTTAGTATAGGGTGAGTAGGTGATTTTTGAGAAGAGTCTTGAAGAGTCAGAATAATATTAGGTATAACATAAATAACGTAGCAGCATGATAAAGACGCCTAAATTAATTGTAATATGACATAGAGAGATAATGAAGGTTGGAGGGTGGGCCCACACACCAGCCAGGGTACTTCCCCACACACCAGAAAGGATACTTCCCCACACACCAGCTAGGGTACTTCCCCACACACCAGCCAGGGTACTTCCCCACACGATTTGATTTGAGTGGGACTTGCGCATGAGTGAATAGAATTATCGAAGCTTATTGCTTGGGGAGCATTGAAAATTGGGTTGTGCAAATATTCTGTTAGTGGGATGGTTTGTGAAGGACCTGCGGGCTCAATTTTTTTTTACCCTCCCGCGAATCGTGTAATATCAAGTTTATGTCATGTTAGATAAAAATGTGCCGCAATTCTTCAATCGTGTAATACCCAAATCGTGCAACATAAAGTCATGCTAAATGAGGGTCTACTGTACTCCAGCATGTCTAAAACATTGCTGAGACCTATAAATACTTTGTATATATTTCTAGACAATAGTAAATGACCAAGGCAGGTGAAAATGTTTACCTGTCGGTGTGATTGTGAATTTTTAATTACTATTTCAGTACCTAATATTAGTGTCAGAACAAAGATTGGCTATGAAATCACAAGAACTATTATAAATTGTAATTATTAGAACATAAAAATTATGTAAATTAAAATAAAAACGAGAAAAAAAGATATATCGGCAACTCTTCTGCAAGCGGCAGGACTCGATGTTGCCGTCAGGTGAGCATCCAGCGCCAACTTCATGGGCTTATATGTCAGTAAGTGCTGACCCTAAAAAAAAAAAAAATATCCTATAACATGTAGAAAAATGCACTCTTCATTTAAAAAAAAAAAAACTATTTTAATGTTTCAGGAATATTTTAGATATAAACACATGAGAATATATACAAGAGATATACAATAACAGTGTTGACAGTGAAAGATGTTACTCAAAAAGTTCATCTTGTGACACATATGTGAGCACATACAGGAGATAAACCATTTCATTGTTCAGAGTGTTAGTTTGATATCTTTATTATGCACCCCATACCCATCCTGTGGGCGGTAGTCAAAAGATTACAGAGGTACTGGACCCCAAAGTTTTGATAGCTGAGCAAGTTACAAAGGTAATGAACTCACAAGTTACAAAGGTAATGAACTCACAAGTTACAAAGGTAATGAACTCACAAGTTACAAGGTAATGAAACTCACAAGTTACAAAGGTAATGAACTCACAAGTTACAAAGGTAATGAACTCACAAGTTACAAAGGTAATGAACTCACAAGTTACAAAGGTAATGAACTCACAAGTTACAAAGGTAATGAACTCACAAGTTACAAAGGTAATGAACTCACAAGTTACAAAGGTAATGAACTCACAAGTTACAAAGGTAATGAACTCACAAGTTACAAAGGTAATGAACTCACAAGTTACAAAGGTAATGAACTCACAAGTTACAAAGGTAATGAACTCACAAGTTACAAAGGTAATGAACTCACAAGTTACAAAGGTAATGAACTCACAAGTTACAAAGGTAATGAACTCACAAGTTACAAAGGTAATGAACTCACAAGTTATAACGGTAATGAACTCACAAGTTACAAAGGTAATGAACTCACAAGTTACAAAGGTAATGAACTCACAAGTTACAAAGGTAATGAATCATGTAAGTAAATTTACTTATTTACATTTATACATGGTTACAATCATGAACAAATTATAAAGTAATGAACAATTCACTAGTCTACACCCGGTCACAACTGTAATGAGTTCTTGGTGCAAATTTTAATTGTTGGGTCACACACACACACGCACATACATATACACATACACATACACACATACATACACACACACACGCACAAACAACAGGCCCAGTTTTCAATCGACATGTGCATAGGACAAAATGGTAACTAATACACACACACACACACACATGTGGGAATGCTTTATTTACAGGGAGCAAAGTCAGGGTATTTTTCCAGAATGGTCTGTAATATACCACTGTGGATAAAATACTTTGACATATCTTAAACATTTCTGAGTGAGATGTTTTAGCGGAAAAGTCCATTGCTAGCGCACTCAGCTCACACACTGAGGTACAGAGATTGAATCTCCTCTGGTATGTCTGGTAAACATTAGGGATGTGTTTCCATAAGACACCTGCTGTCCCTGCTCACCCATCAGTGTAAAATGGGTACCTGGGTGTTAGTCGACTGGTGTGGGTCGCATCCTGGGACAAAACTGACCTAATTTGCCTGAAATGCTCTGCATAACAAGCGGCTTTCTATATAGTAGTACGTATGTCATTGATGTTAGCTAGGCCTGTATACCTTGTACATGTACTTGTAGAAATAAAGATATTATTATTATTATTATGGTGCACTGCTGCCAGGTGCATTGGCAGGTGTTGGAATAGTGTTGGCAGGTTTACTGGCAGGTGTTGGAACAGTGATGTTAAGTGAACTGGCAGGCATGTTAGAGCAGTGGTGTCAGGTGTAGGAGAGTTGACAGATCCAGGGCTTGCTTCTTTGCTGGGTAATGGATCTGTTCCCTCTACGATGGTTAAAAGAGTTCTATGTTTATCTGTGGAACCCTAGTGATAACAGAATTCCACCTGGTATTTGTTGCTGGATTGATCTCATTGTGATTCTACTAGTCTTTGTTAATAATGTCAGCTAGAGGCAGGCTGACCAAATGGGCATTTATAATAATAATAATAATGATAATTTTATTTCAGCATGATACATGTTTGTACAAAGGAGTATAACAACTGGATGTACATGCCGAAAGCCCCTTTATATGCAGAGCATTTCAGGCAAAATTAAGACTAACTTAAGATTAATAAGGCAATAACAGTGAAGTAATTTTGTACATATGGTCATTAGGTTGTTGTTGTAGGTTCGCTGGTACATCCGGCCCGGAGGTGAGTTACAATGAATACTAGAGAATTGTATGTATATTCTATTAGTTCATGCTATATGGCTTTAATAAGTTTGGTAGAGAAGAATTACAGTTTTGATTATTAACCTAAGGTGGACACAATGGAATGATTACCATTTGAGAGGATTATAGATATTGAGAATAAGTATACAGTGGACCCCCAAGTAACGAGCAAAATTCATTCCAGAAGCCTGCTCAATGTCCATTACGAACGAATTTACTCCTTCAAGAAATAATGTCAAGTAGGTTAGTCCATTTCAGACCCCAAAATACACTTACAAAGCACTTAACAATATTATACTTACAAATTGAGATTTCTGGGGTGTTCTAGCTGGGTCCACTATATTGATTATACAGTGGAACTCCAGTCGATAATCGTTCAGAAGTTAGGCTAAAGTCGAAGCTAAAGTGAAGCAATATTTCCCATAAGAAATAATGTAATCCAATTAATCTGTTCCACCCAAATATTCACAAAAATTAATTTTTAAAATAAATATAGTTTACATGAAACATTGATAAATAAATATAAAGCATAATTTTAATGGATAAATGAACATTCAAATCAGTTTTACCTTTATTGAAGACTCTGTTGGCTATGGAGGCAGAGTTTGGAGACAGGACAAGATACTTAACCCTTTGGTTGGCTGTACTAGTACGTTTTATGCCAGGGTCGTGCCTACTATCGTAAATTCTAGCGGTCTCAAATTAGCGGGAATCGCTGGTGGCCTACATTGAAAGAATGGGAGTGTGGTCAGTGTGCGCGCAAAAAATCTGCACACCTGCATAATTAAAAACTGCCGTATTTTCGTTTAAACCGACTTCAGTCTATTTTCGTATGGTATTTATTGACGTATTCTCGTTTTCTTGGTCTCATTTGATAGAAAGGAAGATATACTAAAGAAATAGATATGATTTTGATTGGTTTTACGATGATAAGTACCTTGAAATTGAGCTCAAAGTAGCGAAAATGTTTGATTTTTGCCGATGCTCAAGAGTAAACAAATCATGCCATGCGTACAATACACGTCAACTGGTGAGTCTAATATTCTTTCACAAGTGCGCTGATATTATTTATACAGTGGTACCCCGACTTACGATGGTCCCCAAACTCACCCTTTTATGTAAGTTTATTTTTTTAAATGCTTTTGTAAGTGTAATTTTGGGGGTCTAAAAGGACTAGTCTATTTTACATCATTCCTTATGGGGATAAATTCGTTTGGTAATGGCACTTGAACAGCATTCTGGAATGAAAAAATATCGTAAGTCGGGGTACCACTGTACTGTTTTTACAGTGATGCAGTTGTATACATAACAGTAAATCTTCTATTTTTTGTGAGAATAAAAATTCAGATTGGAAAGCAAAAGTAATGTAAGAGAACCCTGGAGACGTGACTAATAAACAGAGAAGATGTTATTTTAGTGCCAGGAATGTCTATCTTGTTTATTCTGGACCCTATTTTGAAATTGGCATCATTTGAAATTTGTGTGAAATTGGCCAAATTGCCATTTTCAGACCACTTTTTTGGGTTCAAATTGGTAAATGGGCAGTTTCTTGTACTCAATTGATAGAAGAAATGGAGTTCTAGTGAAATAGCTATGATTTTAGTAGACTGGAATATTGGAATTGGCCAAAAATAGGGCTCAAAGTGGGCGAAATCGCCGATTCGTAAATATCGTCGGGACCGATAACTTCGCGAGAGCATAATTCCGTAAGTTTTCTATCAAATTTGAAACTTTTGTTGTCGTTATGATCGGAAAAAGATTCTCTATCGTTTCGTAAGAAATTTTTTTTTTTTTCCAAAAAAATTTTCGACCCTGAGAACAAGTTTGGGAGAGGGCCTGTCGACCCCAAAAGGTTAAATATGGTGCTAATATCAACTCTACAGCTTATTTATCTATCACAATTCATCTAATATGACATAATAAACAATATTAATAACATAGAAACATGACATACTGTTATGGGGTGTTATGGGGGTGTTATGGGGGCTATAGGACCCAACATGTATTGATGTAATGAAGTACATAACATGAATACCTAATTATATTGAATTAACCAGAATTACTGCTTAGATGTTTTGAGGTTAGGCCACCCTTAAGACTTAAAGAAGCTGAATTAACCTGACTTTCTCAATATAATAGGTTATAAATATGTACATACATTTAAATAAGTAGTTATAAGTTGCATGTCTCATTGTAAGTAAATAAGATGTATTGGGAGTACGTATATGTGTAGGGTGGGCAAAGCGACAGTCTTTTGCTTTTCATTGTTTTTGTTTTGAAGTGGGAGGAGCTTAGAGAGACTCCTCCCTCCTTCTTCCTCACTTCTTCAAAAGATGGCTGATGCAAGTTAAGCTGGTGGTAGAGGCTGGGCTTTTGTTGAGATGTTTCTGGGCAGATGGTGTGTCAGAGGTAAGGGTTATAGGTTACAGTGAAGGTGCCACCATCCCCTGTTATTCCTGTGTATCAAGACACTGGAGGGTTAAAAAATGTTAAGAAAAAGAGAGTTAAATGTGGCAGGTGAACCACGTGGTTTTGGAGATGGTAGTTATATGTTTAGGATTGTAAGACCTGTACATATTATATATATATATCTCTTAATATAGAACTATTTTTATAATGTTGGTTTAAATAACCTTTTGAGAGGAATGGTGAGAGGACCAATAAGTTTTCAGATACAGCAGCTGATCATGAGTGTAAGTATCATTTTACCCTAAGACCTTTAATACCCCATACTACTAGAACATGTAGTGAGAACCTTGATGATAAGTAAAGGGAAAATAACATAACATGGGGGCCTTGACCCGGAGAGTTATTTGACTGTTAAAATAACTCATAACATTCTTTGAGATGTACTGGTATGGGGTAGGGTAATAACAGTCACATGTTTCTGGTAGGATACAATTTACCTTGTAAAATTTACCTTGGTGGTGTCAGTGAAAGGTTCATATGTTAGTTTACAGGTTGTTTTCTCCAGAGTGGGGATTAAAGTTGAGTAACACATTTTGTTTGTGATTATGGTAGAGTGCCATTTGAATATTTTTTTCCATTGAACTTGTGTTATTTTTAGGTACCTGTGGGAAAACTTGTCCATTGATGCTGTAAGAGAGGAAGCAAGAGTTAAGGATAAAATAAATGTCAGAAGCTGAATCTTCATACTTTTTAGGCTTCGGTGAGGAGATAAATAATTCACCAGTAAACATGTCTGTTAACAGTGACCATGAGGAATCGCCTACTCCAGGTGATAATGAAGATATGATAAGACTTAAGCTAGCTTTGGTAGAAGCTGAAACAAAATTAATAGAAGCTAAGGAGAGAGTAATTCAAAGGTTAGGAGGTTCAGAACAAGAGCCTGAGCCGTACTTTAACATAACTAAAGCTGCACATTTTGTCCCTAAGTTTACAGAGAGTGACCCAGATGGCCCAAACAGCAATGGGCTACCCTAGTTCGCACGCAGCTTGTAGGTAAGGATTTCCAGAGAGTAGAGACACTGGAAGGAGAAGATTTTTCAGACTATGACAAAATCAAGTAGGTAGTATTGCTTGCATACCAAATGATACCTGAGAAATATAGGCAAAAGTTCAGAAGTCAAAAATTTCAGGATGGGCAGACCTTAACTGAGTTTGGGAATGAGAAACTGTTCCTGTTTAAGAAATGGGTTGGTTCAAAAGGAGTGAACAGGGACTTTGACAAATTAGTAGACCTAACTGTTCATGAGGAATTGTACAATGCAATCCCTGTTGACCTTAGAGAATATTTGGAGGATAAAAACCCAGATAATCTTTCAGCAGCACTGGATCTGGGTGACAGATTCTTAGCTCGTAAGGAATTGGTAGGTAAAAACAGTCATGCTCCTTCAAAAAATTTCCCTGTTGTTTCTAAACCTTATTCCAAATCCTATGGTCATAAAGGTAAGTGGGACAAGAATTTTCAGGGACAAATGAAGGCTGAGGCACCCTCTCAAACAGAAGGGAAAGGTAAGTCAGCTGGAGCTCAAAGTTTACCTAGACCACCAAATAATGTTTCAGTTCCTCGAGCACACAGTACCACTCCTACACCAAATGGTAAAAATACCTTTAAGAATTATACCTGTTACTACTGTAACAAGACGGGACACATGCAAAGGTTTTGCTTTTCTAGATGGCGAGATCAGGAAAGGACACACCCAGTTGCCTGCATTCAGTCTTCAAAACAAGGTGAGGAGGAGTCTTTGAGGGGTTTAGACCCCAGGATGTGGATTTTTTCTAGTAAGTCCACAGTTGTCTTGCATAAGGATGTGGGCAGGGTTGAGAACATATTGTCCTTGAGAGTTGGTTGTAGCACCTACTCCTTACTACGTGCTGGAGTGTTACCAGTGTCTAATGATACCTATACTGGGGTAGATATATTATTGAAGGGTATTACGGGTTTGACCATAAGAACACCTGTACACAAGTTATGGGTAGAATCTGAATACCAAATTGGCTATCTCCCTGTAGGTATTTCAGACGAGATTCCCTTCGAGGGTGTTAACCTCTTATTGGGAAATAATGTAATGGGCCTGTTAGACAGTGAAGAACAACTAGTTAGGGGAGAACCAAGTCCCAAAGTTTGGGATGAGAAGGCTAAGGAAACCCTGCCAGACCTTTTCCCTGTTGGTGCCATCACAAGAAGTATGTCTCGTGACCAGGCTACCAAGGGTAATCCTGATATTTCTCCTGAGGATGGTGAAGACTTAGGTTTGGAAACCCTATTTTCTGATGTTGAACTGCAGTCAACAGAAGAAAAAGACGCCCCAACCAGAGTCGAACCTAATCAGTGCATGGATCAGGGAAGTGGTGAGAGGGAGATTGGGCCAACTATGATGCAATTAATTGCTGCACAGGGGCGTGATGACACTCTTAAGTCAATTCGAGCCTCGGCTGTGACTGAGGAGGAATCCTTACGATTTAAGTAAATGTTTCTATTTCAGGAAAGGTATTTTAATGAAGAAGGCACCTGCGATTGCAGCACCAGTAGAAGAAGAGCAAAGTTTTTGTCACCAGGTTGTGGTGCCTGAGCCTTATAGAAACCATGTTCTTAGCTTAGCACACGACACACCTCTAGGTGGCCACCTAGGTATTGCTAAAACACTAGGGTTTCCAGGCACTTCTTCTGGCCTTGGCTGTGGGAGACGGTAGGAGAATATATAAAGACCTGTCATACCTGCCCCTCTTTAAGGGGGGCTCCTTGACGAGGTAAAGAGGCTATCGGTCTGAGGAATTGGACCTTTTGGTCTTCTTCCTCAGACCGAACCTAATTACCCCCCAATCCCCCCTCCCTTTCCCATATTCCCCATCCTCCCTTTTCCCTTTCCTCCTCCTCCTCCTCATCCCTCCCTTATTTCCTTCCCATTTTTACCCTGGGAGCTTCTCTCCACAGGCTTTCTAGTTCCTAGGTAGGGGGAAGGGTACCGTGGTCCATTCCCATTCCGTTGAGGTTCTTGGCGGTGGTGTAGTTTGCCGTGGAATCTGGATCGCCTGGGGATGTCCGATCCCTCCGGTCTCCCGGGGGTGGCCTTGGTATCTTTCGGGCGACGGGTGTATCTCTGGAGGCCACCTTTCGGATTCCGGTGGTGGCCGAAGGCGGTATGCTTGTGGCGGATATCCGGCCGCCCTCTCTTTGTCCGCCGAGGTGGCTCGGTGGATGTGAGGTTGCTATCCCGGATTGCTGGTTTACTGGCATGAAGGGTAGGGTATGGCACGGGTTCCATGCAGCATCTGCACTACTTGCGGTGTTGAGGTCCTCTTGGGCGCGGAGGATTTACGCCCTTTCATTCCTCC